>KN825803.1:0-13312 GCA_000827395.1 Paxillus rubicundulus Ve08.2h10 | reverse complement strand
AAATATCTACTCGGCTGACCCATATCATACGGGATTTTCTCACACCTCGGCCCATCCGTACCCTATGGCTACAGGCCATAGGTCGGCCGACAATCAACTGGCCCGTGTGGTACGGGCTTTTGTCAACCTCGGCTGGCCGTATCCTATGGTCCAAAGCACTACATGGGCTCAACCCACCACCACCTCCCTACCCAATCAAATGAAGGCAAACCCCAGAGTGTGCTGCTCAAGGGGGAATGAGGTGCATGAATGGCATGTGCACAGGCCAATGGCATAATGTGAATGCGCATGGTGAAGGATGCTGTGCATGGGCCAAACAGCAAGGTTGAAGGGGAAAAAAGGGGGGAAAGGAAACTGGCACGAGAGGGCGAGTGGGAACTTTGCTCCCAGCTCGGACAACAAATGTTGTACCAGACTTGACACCACCACCTTCCTACCCAGTTGATTGGAGATCACCACTCCAGAGCATGCTGCTCGAGGGGGAGAATTGTGGTGAACAATTGAGTGGCCATCTAAATGAAACAGCCATGCAGGACATCATGGCTAGCACAGCAGCAGCTGACCCCACAACCCCAAACATGAAGAGCACTGAGCCACTAGAGCCAGTGGGCACACTGGGTGAGCTGCAAAGTGGAATGGACTCATCAGGAAGCCAACCCCTGAGCATAGGGCTTGAGGGGGAGAAGTGCAGATGGCTGAGTGTAGGGCTTGAGGGGGAGAGGAATAGGGCAATGAGTCCATGCGTTGAGATTGAGGCTGATGGGATGCAGCCACCAGAGGATGACAATGTTGATGGACTGAGGCAACCAGGAAATGCCAAGAGACACTGTGAACATGCTGGCCAGCAACACACACCATCCCAATGGGCCCACAGAGCCCCCTGATGAAAAGGAGAGGGGACAAGGGTGAGATGGTGAGGGTATGCCAACAGTTGAAGAAGTCAAGTCGAAAGGGGGAGGCCAGGGAAGCCATAGGAGGTCAGAGGGATGAGAGGGCAAGGGGGAGCATGGCTCCCAGCTCAAATGGTGAGAACACCATACCCAACTCAACCCCACCACCATCTACCACATCCTGCCGTGCCTCAAACGACAACACAACAGTGACATTGCATAGGCATGCAGAACAGCCACAGTGAGCAAGAATGCCAGGAAATGGCAGTGACGGTATGCCAGCAGCAACCACAGCAGAACACATGGCAGCAGAACCCACTGTTGACGTCATGGATGACTCAAGATGGCACCTACAAAAGTCAGCCAAGCCCAAGCATATGCAGTATGCACCATGTTGAGCAGTCATATTGACAACCTCCCAGCCAAGCCAGATGCAATGGAAATGGTACAGGGCTACTGGGGGAGTGTCCCAGAGCCACCAGACATGAGGACACAGGGTGCTGAGGCCTGCACATTGACACCATGCACCATTGACACCACCCACTCACCCGTGCACCACAAATTACCATATCAGGTAATCATGCTCAAACGTAGCACTTTGGTGCCATACACTGGACATTGCAGCTTCATGGACACATTCGGACACAGGGAGTCATTATGGACTCAAGGTTTCTATTCACTCATTTACAGGAAGTATCTTAATAAGTGTACATTCTTTTGATTTATTCCTTTGATTCTACCATGCTCTGTTTGAGGGGGAGTGTAGGAATACAAACATACACACATAGCTTAGGTAATCGTGCACTTACCTTAGAGGTGTCATACCATAGTCTACCTTAGTGACTACATACTAAAGTATACTACAGGTCCTTGAACCTATTTACAGGTTTCTACATTATCAGGTGAAGCTCTGTTCCTCCAATGGAAGTTTTGGCAGAAATGGAGTCCACTTTGTATAGCAGTGGGAGTGGGGGTAGCAAATAAATAGATTATTCTGTCATATGTACATTTTTGCAGCAGTTCGATTCCTTCCCATTCCTAAAATATGCTAGTTAGTGGCCCACTCTAATTAGTGACCTGCTTCAATGAATGACCTGCTTTGATTAGTGACCTGCTGTAATACATGATCAACTTTAATCTGTGACCCACTCTAAATGTCTGAATGGATTGACAGCATGAATGTCTTGCAAGGGAAACCCTATCATCTGCTTGCTTTAATTAGTGACCTACTTTGATTAGTAACCCACTCTAAATGTCTGAATGGATTGACAGTGTGAATATCTCACAAGTTAAACACTACCACACACTTGCTTTGATTGGTGACCCACTTTATGAATGACCCGCTCATGGCATGATCCACTTGCTTTAAGTATGACCCGCTTCAATGAATGACCCACTCTATTTTATTTCTAAAAATATGTATACACTTCTAAGTATTTAAGTACAGTATAACTATATCACTTGATTGCCCCTTTGCACTGAATTTACTTTCTCTGCCTTTTCACTGGGGTTAACTTAGTGTCATAGATTTGGCATTTGCATGGTGTCTTCTTTTCAAGTGTTTCAACAACTGCATCTGCTAGCAATGGCATCCACCTTGGTCATGAAGACTGCCTTATCCCCAGCTCTTTGATCAGTGTCAATGTGAATCTAGTAAAGAGGTAGATTGCTGAAGTGTACCTTCTGTTTCTACATCTGTCACCTTGCTTTCCAGTGGATGCACTGGAGTAGATGATGTGGCCACAGATGTTTGATGAATTGCAGATTCATTGTTTGGATGTGGGGTTCCATTTCATTGGGATGGATAATTGGATTTCTTGACTGGTTCAGATGACGGCACTGGGACTTGCACAATAGGAGAAGCAGGTTTGTTGGGTTGAGTGTTATTGTTGGTGTCACTTTCCTGTTTGCTACCAAGAACAGGGATCATGACTGGATTGACCTTCTTCAATGTACACTTAGCTTTGGGAATTTTGGCAGGCTGCAATGTTGCTGATATTTGCATTGCGGCCTTTGACTTGATGGACTGGCTTGATGGCACCTGAGCTATAGCCAGGTTAGTACTAATTTTATTTCCTTTTAGCAAAGAATACTTTAAAGATTCACCTTTGGATTTGGCAGTACATTTCTGATGTGGTTGTGGTCTTCCAGCACTATTGGCAGCAACCTTTTCACTTGGTTGCACTTTCTGCAGGCACCTTGCCCTTATCCTTCTCTTTGCCTTTGCCTTTTCCCCTTGTTGGCTGTTCTGTGTGGCTGGTTGAGCTGGGGGCCTCAATGATATCTTCATTTCGGCAATCAGCATCATCTTTTCCCTCCATTGATTCCTGAAGGTCTCTGTTCTCATCTATCCAATGGTGGAACTTGAAAACATTGTCTGGATGATCCTTCTGGCGGGATTGAATAAATTGTAGAAACTGAAGTGCCTCTAAAGTCTTCATATGACTGGGATTGCTGCTTAATTGAAAGTCAGGGGGCATGTGCTTGGATGCCACCATCACATTGATGAACTTGGGCAGTTTCTTAAATGGCACAACTGCCTTTGGGCGGGTGCAAGCCACTCCTGCAGTCGTGGTAAGTCAATGCAAACGATGCAGAAAGAGCTACAAATGGTAGTGGGTGGTCAGGAAACCTTGAACCAATGATTGAAGTCCCTCTTGTGTACTGCCCACTAGATTGCCTATACAGATTGCACCATTGTAACGCATCACCTGGGTGGTTGGATCAGGCCTTTTGTGCTTTTGCTTCTGCTTAGGATTAGACTCTTCTTCAGAGTCTGCATCATCTGTGTTTGGTTCTCCTTCAGTGTTACCATCCTCTTGTTTCCAACCTGCCATAATAATGACCTGCATGCCACATGCCTGCCACATCTCCTGTGCAAATTTCTGGAAAACATTTTGTCCGTATCTAGCTGCATGCCTATCACTCTTTGGTGAGTGGTGAATGAATAAGGCTCGCTGCCACCTACTTACCTTGCCTTGACCTCATTTGGAGGTCCGTGATCCAGATTCCATTTTGATGCAGTATTTTCAGCCTCATCCCATTCTTCCTCCATTAACTTGTTTACAACCTTTTGCACCACCTTTAGGTAGACTGAGAGTACTTCCTTTGTTCCTGGCTTCTTTCCATATCATTCACAGATGACTTCATTGATTATCATCTTGTGAGTTTCTTGAATTATGCCACAAGCGGTCCAGGAGCATCCAACCTTGATATGGCTATGGTTGGCCCCACTTCAACATTGATTGTAGAACCATGTTTTATAAGCCTTCAAAGAGTGTCAGGGGTTCAACAATGGTAGACAGTAATTGATGCAGCTCACCTGAACTCATAATGACCAGACCTCCTTGTTGAGGCCCTTGCATGCATCTAACTTATAGAGCTGGCCATGCATGGTCTCCAGAATTTTCTTTCTTGAGGCCCCTCTGCAACTCATCGATTGTGGCTTTGCATTCATCATTATGGTGAGTTCCTGCTTGGATATTCTTTTGGCACACTCTGGTGAGATTCTTCTATGACATCTATGTCTTCTCCTTCCTTCTCATCCTCCTTGTCCCTCTCAGCACAGTCATCATCTTCCTCGCCTTCTTCTTCTTGCATTTCTGGAGGCATGTCCTCTTCCTTGGATGTCAGGGCCCACTCAATGGCAAAACTATCATCTTCACTGGCACTTTTGATGGGGCTGTCACTCGTATTTGATGGGGGGTGATGGAATAGAGGCATAGGTACCCCACTTACAGCTGCCTCAGTCTAAGGACGAAGGCTGATCAGAACAAAATATTGCATGGAACCCATGGGGATTAGAGGTGTAGGTGCCCCACTTACAGCAGCATCAGTTTAAGGACAAAGGCTGATGTGAACCAAATATTGCATGCAACCAATATGAAGAAACTTAATTAGCAGTCATTTGTCATTCGCTTCAACTCCTGATCACCCTGAATATATCCTGTTCAGTTAGAATGAAATGTCTGAAACTGTAAGTCCTGTTTCCATCTATAAGCAGAGACATTGGTAACTGCCATGTCGATAATTTAGATCTACAGGTTGTCATTACCCATAAACTCAGATCATGGTAAAGATGAAAGTCAAGCCCATGAAATTGTCCAAGGGTGTTACAAGGGTTACCTGGCAGACAAAATAAACCACTAGAGGCCCTGTGGCCCGCTTGATGCCTGTGAGGCAGGAAACACCCACAAGAAAAATATCTCGTTCCATATCTTCATCAACAGTCCACCCTCAAGGCCCTGGTTCATCAACCCCTCTGTGCAACTTGCCAGATGATGACAGTGCATTTGAATTTTACAATGCAGATACTGATCCAATTCCAAGGCTTCGTCTTCCAACTAAGGTCAGTGAATAGTAATAAATGTTGGAGTGTTAGAGCATTTGCTGTAATTATACAAGACCCAAAATGATTACCTCTGTCAGTGTGTCAAGCATAGGAATGAGTACTTGGAGGCATTGCTAGCAATGGAGGCTCCACCGAATCTGCGGAAGTGTTCAATTTGTGATGGGGGTGGAGTATACAGATGTCTGGGTTGTTTTTCCCAGCCACTGTTTTGTACACAATGCTGTCAGAAGCAACATTACATGCTGCCATATCACCATATCAAACAATGGATGGGAACATTTTTGAAGATTCATCCCTTTGTCTGGTATACATAACTAACAAGTCGCAATTTTCATGCAAGGTTGATGAATTTAGGTGGGTATGGTGCTTCATATAGGTCACCATGGACAGCCTTGTCAATTGGGAGTGCCTGAGGGCATGGACCCACATGCAAACAGAGTCCCCTTCCCTGTGGATGACATGGAATGGTGCACGGATGAACCGGATGATGTCCCACCAGTTCTGCAGGTACCACAGGGTAGCAATCACCTTACCCTGGTTGATGTGACCGGCATTCACTTTTTGCGGGTCTGCTATTGTGTCTACCCCACGTCCCAGCCATTTCACATGCAGCTCTTGGAATTGGGACTGCTTTCCACAACCATTGATCAGCCAAAGACAGCCTTCTCATTTTTTGTGTTAAATGATTTTATCCACAATAATGTGGTGTGGAACATCTGCCAGCAACTATTGTAACAAATTATGACAGATAATGTCCAATGTATTTCCACATCTTGTACCTGTGAGTGCTTCTGCTGTATGTCTCTTCATGCAATAATTGCTAATTCTTGTTGAAGGATCACTACTGTGAACTCTTGCGAGTCTCCTGCCAATGGCAGCTCCTTAAATTGCTAAAGTGGGCCAGTCTTGGCCACCCACAAGACCCCCCAAAGCCTGGAAGTCTGGTCCTCTTTTTTCCAACATGCCCCCAGCCTGGCATCAATGTTTACCCAGATGTGACAGATGATTTATTGAAGTATGTGTAATTCTCATTGCATGCCCAGGATGCTGATGGACACAGCTGGAAATATAATTGGACACTAATCATAGATGGCAACTTCAAAGCAGAATATCTCTATGACAGGCAGATAGACAGACAGGTCTGGCTCATGGATTGTTTAGGTTTCATGGTTAGCCAGTCACCATATCATGAATATTTGGCAGCAACCAATCATTCTCTAGAGGTGTGCATAGTTTGTACCCTGTTATTAACCATGCAGTGATGTCTCAAGAAAAGCAGTATTCCTGAAATAACCACAGGGCAGTCAATCAGGCCAATTCTTCATGTGTGCAGCTGGAAGCTACTGGGATTGGAGCTACAGCATGTGCCCACCATGGTTGCTTCATCCCACATTTGGTTGTGGACTTTCAGAAGGGGGAGAGGTGTGCTTTTGCCAAATTTTACAGAGCTCTTTTTCTCCGTTGAACTATGAATAGACAGGTGAACATGGATAATTCCCTTACGAATGCCCTGCAATACAATATGCAGGGCATCCACTGTGTCATCAACTTCTATGACATTGATTGTGCATATATGAGGAAGCTCAAACAACATGTGGGGAATAATGAATTTATCAATTTTCCTAAGGACATGGAGATCATCCCTGGCATCAGAATATGGCATGTGCATGGCCATCAGCCACAATGCTTCTCCGGATATGCTCCATTGTACATTGAAGGTGCTGGATGGATTGATGGGGAGGTAATTGAGACCCTTTGGTCAATTTTGAATGTAGTCTCCGGGTCCACCCACAGAATGTCATTGCCACACAGACAGGAGTTCCTGGACTTCCAGATGAATGACTCCAACTTTATGCAAATGATCTGCATGGGTTAGAATATTTCCTTTGTGTTCTGCATAGTCTGCTAAAATAACGGTTTGGATCAGGAAGGCACCTTTCTGCCAAATGGAAAAATGCATTATTGGCTTCAAGGGCTGCTGGCAGGGCCTTTGATAGCATCAATAGTGGCATTCCAGAGGCTGAAAGACATGATTGGATGGACATGGAGTGTTCCACCTTAAATATGTGGGTTGATGATCCATTGGCCATGGACATTTTCCAACTAAAGACAAACAAAGGTATATTTCAGGTGCTCTACATCACCCATACCATCTACTCATGATTTCCATGCAGCTTCCAGCATTTGGACTGTGGAGATGGATCTTCTGGGCCAGCATGCATCCTTGGTTGAGACTCCTCAGGGTCCTGTGACATGGTTGGCTCTGGGACTTGCCATTGAAGAGTCTGCCATCCACATAATGAAAGAAAGAAGTCCTTTGGATTGTCTGCAACTGAAATCCAGAAATTCACAGTTGCTAGAAGAATGGATTGCCCAAGTTCTGAAATATCCAAGTTCATTGATGCAGCAACCACCTATATGGGCTCTGCCATTGAGGATCATGACAACACCACTGCAGATGAGTCTGAAAGAAAATGGGAGGAGCAGAACAATGATCCTGATAGTGACCTTCCCCTTCCTTTCATTCATCTTCCAGCCCTTCTGCTACCATTGTCATTGGGCCACAGGAATTGCAATGAACATGGCTTGGCTGCCTTAACAGAGCTGGAGCTTTCACTGTGCATTGGACAGGTGAATGATGCCCTGTATTCCATCCATTTTACATTGGCATATAAAGCAGTTCTATTTTGCACTGAAGTTTGTCATGCATCAAATCAGTCAGCAAATAGCTATGCTTGGGGAAAGGTCCATCAGGCAGATGTGGTACCATCCAGGCATGCACAAATTTACAGAAAATGTGCCAAAAAGCTATGGTTGCCCTGCAAGTGGACAAAACTCTCCTGGATAGGTATAAGCCAATTGTTGACCACGACCTAAAGGTCACAACTGCCATTTCCAATCCAAATGGGAGCGTCCATTGCATGGCAGACCTCGCCTGGTTTTGGACCATGGATATTCCCAGAGACACTCAGGAGAGTGATTGGATGTCTGAATGTAGGTTGTATATTTGCAGCGGGTGATTTAGACTGATAGAAGTCCTCAGTTTACCACATAAACTGGCTGCACACAAAGGCAGTTGAAGAGGTCAAACTCATCAAATCAGAGGTTCAGTGGTCCATCAATTTTTTTGATTTGAAATTCAGGCAGTGGGAGAAACTGGGCATGCAAAGTCAGGAATGGGGAGCCATGGGCCATGCAGTATATGCTGCCTGTCAGGCCACCATATATGCCAACCTCCGAGATCAATGTCCTATGAAAATAGCAGATGTAAATAACTCTGTTTAAATCAATGCAACAAAGTGCTGTCAAACTTTCTTAGATAATTAGGCAGGCCAGAACAACACTAAATCAGAAAGGCATGTGGACCTTGGCAGCATTTGAAATCTAAGTGAACATGCTATCTATACAAGGAGCAAGCAGTCCCCATTTTGTCTGAGTACCACCATGTCCACCCATCAGTCTACCATTAGCCACCCCAATCTTCACATGGGACTGTATTATGTTGGCTGCTGGATTGAGTCAACTGCATTGCACCTAGTGCACCAACTCAAGGAAAATTGGCCCAACAATTGGCAACAACTTTTAGACAGGGAATTTGTAAGTTCTCATGTTGTGTTTTTTTTTTTTTTGTCGACATCAATGTGATTCATTTATAGCAATTGCTGCATGCAATGCAGCAGATTCATGCCACTCACCTGACCACTGCAATTCCTGCACCAGCAGTCCAGGGATTATACCACATTTCTTGCAAGAATCTTTGAATGGCGCTGTGGGATTTCAACATGTGACATTGCAGCATGTCCACAAATATCCCTACTTTTTTGTGGGATTGGGACCCAATTCTGGCAGACAACTTTCAAGGCAAATGGTAGGTTAACAACATGGAGAATGGTGGGAACACGGAGGGATATGATGTATGGGCAAACACATTGATGAGTTGGCATAAATACTTCCAGGAAAGTATCATTATCTTCAAGGGATAATAGTCAGAACAACCTTTCTTTTGAACTTCAAAAAGTCAATGAAAGGGAAGAAGAACTGTTGAAAAGGATGGAAGATGGAGTGCTGGAGTTGGAGGAGTTGGATAATGAAATCAACCACTGTTTGGGAAGGGCCAAAGCTACTCAGATTTCCCAAAACAGCCTTGCAACCTTGATATGTGCCCCAGAGCATCTATGTAGTTCATTGGAAATATTTCCATCACATGATCTTCACTTATGGAATGTAATATATGGTCCTTGAAACCCAGTTCATGTTCACTGCAAAGTCTTCTTGTTTTTATCAGAAGCATTCCTGGTTCAACTCAGCAAATTCTTGGAAAATATTTACTTCTTTATTTCTGTGGATTGATTTGGGCCTTTTGTTGGGAACATGTATATAGTAATTTCCGCTTTTTGTTGTGAACATGTATATGGATAAAACTGCCATATACACTATTCATGGTATTTTCTCTAAAGGTCATCTAGAAGATCTGCAGCATCGACATAAGGGCCTCTGTGGGGTCCTGGATGATTCACAGCTGGTGTTTGTGTCATGCTGCAGTGTGCTTGAAGTTCTGGCAGGCCTGAGAAAGTATTGGCAGACTCTCTCATTTATTTTCAACTGTTCAAATGATATATTGGCAGGCCCACCCAAATGTTGTCCAATATCTCTATCACATCCAGGCAGCTTGTCAAATCTCTCTAGGACATCCAGGTGGGCCTGCCCATTTCTTATTTGATGTTCCAGAAATATATCAGCGGGCCTGAGAGAGTATTGGTGGGCTCTCTCATTTTTTTTCAACCATTCCAATGATATATTGGCAGGCCTGTTGAATGTTCTTAAATATCCTCATCACATCAAGGTGAACCAGCCTGCTTTTATCCAACATTTTCATTTTGAAGGTCGTTTGGTAAGCCTGAGAAAGTTTTTGCAGGCCATCTTATGTCTAGTGAAATGTTCCAATGACATATTGGCAGGCCTGCCCAAATGTTCACTAATCTATCCATAGCATCCACACGGGCATAACACTTTGTTATCCCACATTTTACAAGTATATTTGGGGACCTGAGGCAGTTTTGGTGGGCCCTCTCTTGTCTAGTCAGGTGTCCTGCTGAAATATTGGTGGGCCCACCTGAATGATCTCTAATCTCTCTATAACATCCATGTGGGCCTGCCTGCTTGTTATCAAATGTTCAGGAGGTATATCAGTGGGTCTGAGATTCTTTTGGAAGGCCATCTTGTGTCTAGTGCAATCTTCCAATAATATATTGGCGTGACCATGCGAATGATCTCTAATCTCTCTATAAAGTCCATGCAGGCCTGCCGGTTTGTATTTAAACTTTTCAGTTATATATTCTCCAGCCTGAGACAGTTTTGGTGGGCTGTCTTGTCTCTAGTCAAATCTCCTGCTGAAATATTGGCACACCTGCCCAAATGTTCTCTCATCTCTTCATGGCATCCATGCAGGCCTGACTGTTTGTTATCCAACATTTTACAAGTATATTTGCAGACCTAAGACAGTCTCTGTGGGCCCTCTTGCCTCTAGTCAATTATTCCAATGATATATTTGTGGGACCACATGAGTGTTCTCTAATCTCTCCATAAAGTCCAGGTGGGTTTGCCCTTTTTCCATCAAACCTTCCAACAATATATCTGCAGGCCTGAGGCAGTTCTTGTGGGCTGTCCTGTGTCTAGTCAAATCTTCCAATGAAATATTTGTGGGCCTGCCCAAATGTTCTCTAATCTCTCTATAGCATCCATGTGGGCCTGCCCATTCTCCATCCAAGGTTTCGCAAGTATATTGCCAGGCCTGTGAGAGTTTTGGCAGGCTCACCGAATTGTTGTCTGATCTCTTTATCCCATCCAGGCAGTCCTGCCTATTTGTTGTCCAATGGTCCAACAACATCTTCATGGGCCTGCTCGAATCTTGTATGATTCCTTCAATCCCATCCAGGCAGGCCTGCCCATTTGTTGTCCAATGGTCCAACACTATATTTGTGGGCCTGCTCAAATGTTGTATGATCTCTGTATGCCATCCAGGTGGTCCTGCCCATTTGTTGTCCAATGGTCCAACAATATCTTCATGGGCCCGCTCAAATGTTACTGATTCCTTCAATCCCATTGTCCAATGATCCAACAATATATTTGCGGGCCCGCTTGAATGTTGTATGATCTCATTATCCCACCCAGGTGGGCCTGCCTGTTTGTTATTGAATGGTCCAACAACATCTTCACAGGCCCGCTCAAATCTTGTATGATTCCTTCAATCCCATCCAGGCAGGCCTGCCCATATGTTGTTGAACATTCCAACTATATATTGGTGGGCCCACACGAATGTGGCAGAATCATTCTATGACATTCTGACATGCCCACCTGTATGTTGTTGACCATGGCAACTATATATTGGCAGGCCCACACAAATGTTGTCAAGTCATGATTAGGGATTGTCACGGGTTAGGTAACCCGTGCGGGTCCCAGGTATGGCTACCTGATGGGTATGGGTGGGGGTACAGCCACTGCATACCCATACCCTAACCCGTACCCTCAGGGCGGGCTTTTGGAAAATATATTCAATTTTGGCTGCTTAAAACTATACAGTAGCTGGAAGTGGCCGCATGCACATGTACACTAAGATAACTGGAGAACATAAACCAAAGACTGCACCATGCAACCGCCATCCATGGAGCCCAACATATTCTCAACCATGGCAAAGCATGCCACAAAGCTAACAGAAAAGGCGTGGGTGGCCATGACAGACAAGATATCAGCAGTGTTGAAGAAAAGGAAACTAAGTGAAGAAAGTGCAGTGAGAAGCATATCCAAAAAGGCAAAGAGTGCCCAAAGTGCTGGAGAGGACAGTGGTAAAGAAGCACTGCTGACATCCTCGCCTGCGGACACTGTGCCTCCCAAGCCAAGTTGACGTGCAGTCATGCGGACTGAGGAAGAAGAAGACGCACTACACGCTGACACAATCATGATTGACAGGGACAACAGCCGGCAGTATTCACCAGGCGCACAGGAGGCCCAAGCTTCTGCTGAGACGCCTGAACAGGAGCTAAGTTCGTCATGAAGTTATGAAATGAAATTGATTTAATCAGTTTTCGATAGAACACCTCCAAAAAGAATGGATCTCACCAGTTTATGCGTTCTTCGACCCAACCCCAGCCATCATCACAGTTGATGGATGTTGTGTCCATGAGTTCAAGTGTTGTGCTCGTGGTTGTAAGGTGAAGGTATGATGATATTTGGATAAGAAGGATGCATGCTCAACCGGAAATATGTGCAAGCATGTGAAAGGATGCTGGGGGGATGAAGTTCTTCAGGCTGCTGATAGTGCCGTTAACGCCAATGAAGTACGCTCGAAGATAGTCGGAGATATCCTATGCAATGGGTCAATAATGGCAGCCTTCAAATGCAAAGGTAAAGGGAAGGTTACTTACAGTCATTGGCAACACACTGGCATTGAAACAAGGTAAGATCTTGATCTCTCTCATGATGGTATCAGTTGCTGATGGCGAAGGAACTAGGGCTGAGATAGTGCGGTGGGTTTCTGAGAGTCTTTGACCATTCAGCATAGTCAAGGACAGGCTTTTCTTGAGTTTGATGAAGACAGGACGACTGGAATACTACATACCTTCCTCTGAAACTGTGTCACATGACGTTAAACAGGTCTTCGCTCGCACCCATAAACGTATAGCTAAGATGTTGAAGGTCGGGATTCGTTAGTGAGACACTATTAAGACAAAAGGCTGACTGTAAACTTACTGGCAGGAGTATGATGGCAAAGTACACTTCACTACAGACGCATGGACATCTCCGAACCATCGTGCATTTTTAGCATTTGCCGTGCACTTGGAGAAAGATGGAGCGCCACTGAGTTTCCCATTAGATGTTGTTGAGGTTGCAAAGGTGAGATACTACTTACCGTGACGAACATGCTAATCGTAAGCCGTCGGCTGGTGTTGATGTAGTCCCATACTGGCGTTGAACTTGCGGCAGCGTTCGCACAGGTTCTGGATGATTTCAGGCTCTCGGACAAGGTAAAAGAGTCTAACTAAAGCTTACCTGATGCTGATTGTTGTAGATTTTG
>KN825802.1:0-13332 GCA_000827395.1 Paxillus rubicundulus Ve08.2h10 | reverse complement strand
CATGTACTATACAGCACTTACAAATTATTTCCCATGCTTCTGGCTGGTTTCAAAACTATTCCATGATATTTATGACAAGGGTAGGTAGCTGAGTATCAGAGTGAAGTAGTTTGATCAATCCAATATCATGGAATATCATTGCATATCATTGTGATGTATGTCTGGCCAGCAAGTGTAATAGAATTACAATATCATGATATTATGACAACTTTAGATATTCCTTTTTCAGAGCTACAAGATTATTGTGAATATCTTATCAATGAATGCCAAACTGAGTTTGGACTGAATAGCAAATGATAATGGTTGACATACTCTCAAAATGTCAACCTAGAATTATATAGCCTCATCAGTGAACTGTCTTTCTTGTGTCAGAGGATCATTCAAGCATCTTTATGATGAAGATCTGATAAGCAAGATATAATATCATATAAATATTTATCCTTCCACATCATATTTGATGTGTGTTTATAAGATTCATCTGGTTATACCATCACTTCACTGTTTCCCTGATGTTAACAAAGTGATTTGTGACCACTTGGGTACTTCTGATGACAACAGAAATATGCTAAAATGTTCAGGGCTGCTTATTTTACGCCTCAATGCATAACTGCCATGCCCATCCATCTACTGAGTGGGGCATGTAGTAAAGATTCTTACAGTCCTGCAAACCTACTCCCCCAACTCTTCATGGACCCTAAAGTACAGGAGCTGCTGGGCACAGAGATCAACCCTGATGCCTCCTACAAGTAGTCCAGGGATAACATTCCTGATCAGGACAATGGTGGATTTGTGTCTGTCAATCCTGCACAACCATCAAGTGTCATGTAATGGTTTCACATGTGCCTGTGAATCAATCAGGTGGTGGCTTGTGACTGCATTGCCCCTCTATTGTGTGTCAAATGGTAGCAAGCACAGTGCTTACTGTCTAATGCCTATTGATGCTTGAGCTAGGATCCAGTCCCAATGGACTGGTAGCTCAGTTGGAAGAGTGCCACTGTACTACACTGGAGGCCACAGGTTCAATCCCTGTCTAGTCCACTTTTCTGGCAAATTTTGTCACTGTGTACTATGTCGACTAACAGGTGGCACATCCACTAGAGAAATCCTTGCATGAGTCCAGCTGGGCTGGCCTGGAGGGGTGGTGTGCTGGTTGCCAAGCTCTCATTCAAGCACCCGGACATGGTGTACGTAGAACCATCAGCCGTTTTCCCGTGCCCGCGGCATGGGTCGAATAGCTAGTAAGGGCCATCTACACAATGCTATCTGAGAGATTTTGAGAATCAGCGGACCTTCCACAGCCGGGGTCCAGGTTTCCCGGAGGGACTACTTCGTGCGGTAGTAACGGCCCGCAATCGAGCTTGACTCAGAGGCATGTAGGTAAAGTGCGCCTTTCTATTCGAAAGTTGCACACCATGATCACCGAGAAAATATGCGGGGATCGGTTGACCGCAAGTGTGCAGATCAGAACAGATTCACGGATCTGTGATATTACATGCATTGTTACGAAGCCAATCTATCGTCACGTCCTCCAGATGATCGTCAAAATCCCCAAATTCGTGGTGCAGGTGATCATCCCGTACTAGAGCTACTGCACGTGAGGGTGTTTGAGGATCCGCTAGCATGATTCGAGAACCCGGAGCGAAGGCTGGTGGGTTTAGAGTCTGCGGGCGCCACGACGTTGAGCTAGCTTGTGGAAGGTACGGCTTCACAAAGACAATAAGATAAAGAAAGAGCAACGCAGGAGAAACCACGACATACTATTAGCGCCACTTCTCCTGATCCGAGGGCATCGCCGTCAATCTGGACGCCCAAGTGTGAGACGGCATAGCAGCATACGTGAATGCATCTTTACCACGAAAGCGATTACATCGCTGAATTGCGTTCGTAGTTGTTCTACAACACGTTCTCCTACTGGTGCCAAAGCCGTGTCGTCTATTCTTTCGCAAGCTTGGTAATATCCCACCAAAGAGAGATCTACAGATTCTGCATGCCCTTTCGCCTGTGCGGCGCATTGTGAGTAGGGGGGTAGCCTAGTCACGCCGGGGACTCACCAGAGTAAGCCCTATTTCCATCATGGGACTCAGGCTTGTCCAGTGATGAAGGAGGGGGATTACATCTTGGATGGTCACAACACCTGAGGACAGTCTTCCGAGAAGCACTCCATTTACTGGTTTATGGGGATGCTTGGCTGCATGGAGGAAAATTTTCACGTAGGCTTTGTGCAGGATGGTGTATGAGACCATCGTTACAAGCTTGCAGTCCAACGATATGTCAAGTTATACGTGTATAGAATCAAAGGATAAGTATGTTTATCCAAGTATTAAATATTCACAAATGTACATATGTACAAATTTGGCGCCCAATCACAATTCACCAGCACCCACTGGCAAGTCCCCACAAGTACTTAAATCATCGGGTTCAAGTTGAAGCTCATCCCCACATACTTTCCATTGGTCCCACCCGTCTGTTAATCATGAGTTCCTTGGACCAAATATTCACTACGACCTCCGCTTACTCCCTCGCAGGAGTTGCTGCGGTGGGCTTCATTGCAGTTGCTGCTGCCAATACCTTGTTACCTAAGAATGTACGAAGGCAAGACAAGTTCACATTCATATGGTTGGTGAGTTTGAAGAGCGGGGAACTCTGGAGAGCTGTTGGTTGACGTGATATCCAGGCCTTCGATGCAATGATACACTTTTCGTTTGAGGGCTCCTTCCTTTATCTTTCAACATTTGGCAGGTCCGTTAATACCAACACAGGTCCAATTGCTGAACTTTGTGAGTAACCATTATCGAGTAACATCACGTATCTTACATCAGTCTTGCCAACCATCAGGGAAGGAGTACACCCGCGCAGATGCGCGATGGGGTGTATCGGACCCCACTGTCGTGTCCCTCGAACTCTTGACTGTCCTCGGTGTTGGTCCAATGTGCTGCTACGTTCTGAAGCAGATCGTCAAGGGTGATCCTGCTCGTCATTTCTGGATCATCGTTCTGAGTACGGCGGAGTTATACGGCGGGTAGGTCTTATAGATGATGACTCCATTGATCCATGACTCAGCGCTGGTGACTCCATGGCCCAGGTGGATGACTTTCTGCCCTGAATGGTTGATTGGTAGTCCCAGCTTGGATACTTCCAACCCGCTCTATCTCTGGGTATACCTCGTGGTACGTCCTTTGAGTTTGTCAGTTATGGCGTAAATCCAGGAATTGATGTGAATGTGTCCGCGTTGAAACTGTAGTTCATGAACATAATGTGAGCATTATTTCTTCCCTTGACAGGCGCTTTCGCTATTAACCCATTATTAATTTTCAGCTGGGTGGTCGTTCCCCTTTGGTTGATGTGGGATTCATATACACACATTGCTGGGTCTTTGCGTCAAGCTCAAACCAATGCCAGAGCCAAGAAAAACTGACAAGCATTTTCTGACATACTTACGACACTCACCATACATTGAACAGTTGGCATGGTTTTCAACACATGCACTTCATTTGGTGATGAAAATATTACATAGTAGGAATCACAAATTTGAGTTCAAAACACAATCACCAGTATCGTCCGTATAATGTCCACAGGTTTGTACTATGTCGTAGTGATACAGCACCGACTCGTGCTTTATCAAAAAGAACGAAAGCTACTTTCTGTCCGTGAGTGCAGCATCGGCGAACCATACGTAAAATCAGTATTTAATGATACTGTCCAATAACGCGAGCAAAAATGTCAACGCCCAATTTAATCCGAAGACGCGGTGGAATTGGGTAGGATGGTGAAGCAGTCAGAAGTATCACCAGAGTCACCGATCACTTTCAATTGCTTGAGTATAGATCATGCACAGGGAGGGTTAGGGATACTTACAAGCGACGAGGTAGTCGGTTCTGTAGGTCGCATTCCAAGGGACAGTAATTTCAACGGTCCCATCCATAATTGGGACACCGCTTGCCAATGGGTGCTCTAATCAACCGTCAGAAGGAACTAAGTATCACATCATCGTTTACTCACGGATATCCAAGTTCTCGGAGTTATTTTCTGAGTAGCCCAACAGTATGACAACAGTAGTGTTCTGAATCTGGGTAGGAACGTTGTCGGTGAGCCAACTGACTTTCTGCTTGCTGTTGGTAGGCCAGATGTCACCAGCATTAGGTGCTGTAATCGTAGGAGCAAAAGCAATAAGTTCGACAGGTTGTAAAGGAGCACCGCTGGCAAGGTAAGAAAAACCGAAGATGAGGGCAGAAAAAACAGAGAGCAACGAGTTGAACATGACGAATGTGAGTTGTGAGAATCGTTTTTTGTCAGAAAAAAGAGCGAATTAGCGCTGGGGTGCTGAAGGCCGTGGATTAGCTGAGGTGTTCGTTGCGGAGAAAAGAAACCGTAGAAAAGAACTTGGTGACTAACCTAAATGTTGAGGCTTTATATCGGCTGGGGGGGGCTTGTTCATGTTTGCGCAGTGGTTCATTTCGCGAAAGATCAAGCGTTTTAAAGAAGCCGAAAATGTGTACGTTGATCATGCCAAGTGAAACTACGGAGAAAACTGCACGAACAACTCGAGCCACATCAGAAACAGCGTCCCTTTACGTTGACGCTTGACAATTCTTTCGCCGTGCAATGCAGAGTTGTGATTGGTAGACACACTCACGAAAAAGGCAGGTCCCTGAGCTATACCAAAAGAGTCTGCTCGATGAGTGCTCGATGAGCGCTTAGGTTTGTCGATGCAAGATATTTGAAGCTTACCGTTTCACTTGTCCTGTCGTATAGGGCAGTCTGGGCTCTGGAACCTGGAGCGGGCCGGGGGTGAGAAGTTGAGCAATGGTAATGACCCATTGTCGTCCATCCACCACGGTATTAGGTAAAGGTCAGATCGATCACTAGCTGTGTCCAAATAGGCAGGTGTCGTAGTTCAATCGTCCAAACGTAGACTCATGAAACTTGTGGAACACCAAAAACGGGCAGCAAAAGTTATTAGAAGTACATATATGTTCGACAAAAGGCCACGCGCGACAACCATGGGCCACCAGACTACCACAGCACTCATGAAATCGTGAATGCAGGGCTGTGGTTTCCGGAATCACCCATCACTAAGTCGCAAAAATGCATGAGAGGAAAAAGAATACACTGGATTATTCACTTACAGACGACGATGTAGTCTCTTCCTGTCTTCACCCGTGGAACAGTCACATCGATGCGGCCGTCCAGAATGCTGAATCCTTCAGCCAGTGGATTCTCTGAGTTAGTTGGTAAGTTAAATTTTCGAGTTTCACAAAACGGTTGAGTACCAATGTCGAGATGCTCGTTTGAGCTCTTCCCTTTGAAATAACCGAGTTCGATCTTCCCTTTGGAAGTTGTGTTGAAGGGTATTCCACGAGTATCCCTGCAAATGCAGATATAATAACATCAAGGGAGAAATCACCTCGCTCACCATACAACAACAGCCCTTTCCCCGGCTTTCCAGACACTCCTTGCATTTGGGTCGGTTATCGGACAGTCGTACACTGTCCTAGGGATCTCCAGCAGGTGTGTGTCGGCTCTGTTCTTTAGAGGAATCATAGAAGTCTCTGAGGAGGCAATTAGTAGACACAACGCGACAAGTCTTAATGGAGGGGTAAACATGGTCAGGCAGCGAGAGATGCGCGGATGAAGTGGTGTCTAATCGGACAAAAAAAATCTGTGAGTCAAAAACTGCATCTCTAAAATGATATTTCCTAAACGCCAGCTGCGACTTTCGGTCTGAGACCACTGAGGCTTGATCATCATCTGATTTTCGATGCGAAGCAGACTAGACGTGACAGGTCACGTTGAAATCACGTGGTTCCTCTCTCATACACGTCCAGTTGTAAAAAGTATAGAATGTATACTTTTTTGCCGAGAGATAGGTTCCGTATACAATTTACAACCAACCAATCCTTTTCGGCATGCATATGGGGGATAAATTTTCAATTCACGCCAAGGGCCTGCTGGGCAGTGCACCCCACAGGCAACAAATCTATATCAAGCCGATGTCCCTGGAGTCTGAACCAGATGTCTGGCATCGAATCCCGAGCATAGACCAGGGAAAAACATAGATTCTATGCCTCACTGGTAGCAAGTACTTGTTATAGAATGTCCCAGGTCATCCCAGTGCTGTCAAAATCTGGGGCACATATCGTAGTTCTACGGGGATTACTTGTTTCACGCCATTGCACACATCAGAAATGATTAATTTTTTTAATTTGAAATCTAACAACATATTATTTATTATACGCGAATATGGGGCAACAGCTGAAAACGCATGAGTGAGACTGGAAATATGTGGGTGAATTGGCAACATACAAGTGTACTGAAAAACATGCAGGAGGGGTTGAAAATGCATGGACGGTGCTGACGATGCACAGGCAAGACTGAAATAGCGGGCCCGTTTGACTTGTTGGGTCAATTTTCGACTTGTTGGGTCCACTTTCGAGACATCGGGTCTACATTTGAGGCGCTGGGTCCGTTTTCGAGAGGTCGGGTCTGCTTTGAGACGAAAGGTTCGTTTTTGAGGTGGGTCCAACAACTCACGTTTAGGGAAAGAGAACGAGAAGCCAGTAAAATGAGCACCCGTCACAGAACAAGGAGCTCGCAAGGGCAAGTATCCATTGTCATGTTGGATGTGGGAAAGAGCAAGTGAGAGGGAGCATGAAGGAGAAAGAAAAGGTTCACGTGAATTTGGAAATCATGTGACACAAAAATAAAAATTGGCCAAGTCCCTTGTTACTGGGAAATCGAAGTCCTTGCAACTACATTTCATTAGCCTCAGATTACTAGTAATATTTGAAACGAACTTTTCTTCATGTTTATACCATAAATAAGTAGATAATTTGTACGCGCATTTTTGGTAAATAAATTTCTAGTAGTTGCATCTTGAGAAAAAACACAAGAAATATATATTTTTGATGTGCTGCTGGACATGTGCATGAAGTTTCGTTTGATGTGGCGTTCAACATTGTTTTACCAGTGTCACGTGACTATTTCAAACGCGAAATTTTGACGAGTCCAAACCAGGTCCAAACCAGTAGGAAAGTTTTAGGCTCACGAGGTGAGCAACTTGCCAAAAATCTCGAGCAACCTAATGTTGCATTACAGGTTGCCCGCCAGACGCTCGGCGACCGTGTTCACGGAATACACAGGGCCCGCCGTGAGTCCTACAAGGACTTGCGACATCTCAACGAGACTCAAGAGAACGTCATAAACGAATGGCTTGTTCAGAATTCAAGCATGGCCACACCATTGCACCCTCGTGATTTATGTGCCCATGCATTCGAGATCATTGGCAAGCTCCCAGGAAAGAACTGGCACTGAAAATACCTCAACCGGTTCCCTTAACGTCCCACTTGCTACATCACAGCTACTCACACATTAATTACCATACCAGTGGAAATAGCCCATACAATTCGGGGCAGACACCCTTTAATTAGATATACATATACATACCAACTTGAATCTCGTCTACTTGAAGCCGGAGTTTGAATCCAGTGCAGTGACAATCCATGACAATCCATGACTATTTGTGACTGCCGAAAGGTGGGTAGGTGCCGGTTCAGGGGTAGGTGATAGTAGTTCAAGGCTTTGGTCTATAAATTCACAAATTCTACCTCATATATAGGTCGGGTATACATTTATTATTGGTTTGATATCCAAACAATCCTTTTCGGCACTTATCTAAGGGATATTTTTTATGTCTGGACGTGTACTATCCCGTACAATGCAGTTGGCAGCACAAGCAATTGGCAGTCACACAAATGTCACGACACATCACACAACATCACAGATGCCGAATCTGACCCCGCTCAGCGCATGCTCAGCAATGTCAGATGAAAATTAATGTTGGAATGGTCGTATATTGACAAGGTTTCAATTGGCTAGGTATCAGAGTAGTAGTTGTAGTGGGAGAAGTGAATGCCAGTGTTTACATTACCAAAGTTAGGCTGCCTGTCTGGGTTAGATGATGATGCAATATATAAAGGGTCTAGGTATGTGTTATAGTGAGTGTTGTGATTGTGATTGTGGAAGGGAGGGTGTGTATATGTCATGAAAAAACTGGTCCATTTGGGGTGAGATAATGAATGGCAAAGCAGATGTAGTGGTGAATGTGGCCATGGAGAGCAAGGATTGAAAGCCGTGAATATTGTGGTTGGGTGCAAGATTTTTTGCCTGTGATTTCCCCCCCACTGGCATTGAAGAGTGCAGCAAATCATGGCTGTTGGGAAATGTTGGCAATGTGCATGGGGTTGGTGAGGTATTCTTTGATTCTTGCCTTGAGCTCTTCCACTGTTCCATCTCATGAGATACCAAGCACTCCAGCAAGTGAGATATATTTGTCCTTGCAATGGAATGTTGACATGGGCATGTCAAATGTTTTGCTTCTGATGTCATGTTTGATTTGTGTGAGATGTACTTCATCATCTGCCTTGTGCTTGGCCTGCTTCTCTGCATCTGCCTGCTCCTTCTCACACCACTCTGCCTCGCTCTTCTCAAAGTCCTCTTTCAGCTCTGGCAGGGTGATGAACCTTGCCTGTAGCTTTACATGTTGGAATATCAACTGGGCATGTAGCATTGCATTAGGATAGCTTACCTAATCATGTGTCTATTCAACATGTGTCTCGTAGCATTGCATCTCAGTGACTTGACAAAATACAGTGAACTCCAGAACCAGAACACCAACTCCGCATTTCCAGAATGTTGGAGTTTGTACCTCCACTCTGCTGCCAGGTGGAACTGCTCAGAATTCATGTGGAACTCATGTGGAATTTTATCATATATCACCATCCTTTTCTTGTCATTGCTCCGGAGCCTCCAGGGACGCTCCATCACTTCCTTACATCACTTAATTCCATTTCCTCCTTGTTCCTGTTCCTCTTCCCTTTATTCTCATTAGCGAGTGCTTTTCCACCCACTCTGCTGTATACATATACTTAGTTTTCACTTCATATTCCTCAGTTGTTCTTTGCCCATCTTTGGCAGTGGCTGAGGTGAGTTTACTTAATACCTATCTACTACTCCTAGCTAATCCCTAGTAGTTTGGGCAATCACTGCCCTCTTATAGTTTTTGTCATGACTTACCAATACACTGAGGTGAGTATCTTCCTAGTACAGATAAACTTATACTTACAGTCCTGTAGTATTCTACAGGTAGTGACTTACCAGTACACTGAGTATTCTACAGTATTCTACATCATAGACTTCTATGGGTTTTTCTTCTTCATGTTATTGAGTTCGAGTTGGGAGTGTGAGAGGGCATGCTGGGCAAGTGTGCAGTGAGTATTAGTGACTTTGAGCTGCCCTGTGAGCATTTGATTTGAGTCAACCAATGTGTTGGTTGCATCATTGCCTGAGTTGGGACAAGTGGGCTGGTTGCATGCAATTCAAACAGGTGACATGCCAGTGAGTTTCCAAAGTGGAGTCAGTGTCTGGCTGTGGTAAGTCTTCTGCACCAGGGTAATTGGTTTCACTGCCTCTGAAACTGCTTTCCTGCTCCCCTGGCCCACTGTGACCGCCCATTAGCTCCTGCTCCAGTTCCTCATCAGATTCATCCTCTGATTGGGAATATCCGGCTTTCATAGGAAAAAAATCTTTGTCTTCGTTATCCCCCAAAAACATGGACATGTCTGCCAAATTGGGCTGTGGCTCATCAAATTTGATGTCAGCAGGGATGGACATTGGGGAAGAGAGGACTTCAGCTTGGTACAAGAGAGGAAGGTGGGATTTGGGTGCAAATGCCAAACTTGGGGTGAAGTCTTTTTCACTGAAGACTGATGGATCAAGTGGATGAAGGCCTGTTTTCTTGAAAGCCTTCCGGATGAGGTCTGGTGTAATGACATGATGAGTGGCCATATACTCATGAATAAAATTGTAGTGGTCAATTTCAACCCCCTGCCCAAGATGCCTGTCACAGTGCTTTGTCCAGGCATGTTGGATGCTAGAAAAAACACCCATGTCCAGTGGTTGTAACTTGTGCAATGTCTTGGAGGGGAATGTGTCAACAATGATCCCATGTTTGTGAGTGACTGCTTTGAACTTGTTCATCTCATGAGAATCATGTCCATCAAGGGTAATAATGATGGGCTTCATGGGGTCAAAGCCACAATCTCACAATCTGTCCAGCCTGATTCAGAGAAGGAGATGCTTTGTTTGAAATTAGCTAACAATGACACTGTTCTTCTTATCAGATGACTCACCCACCAACTTTCCCCTCAAGATGCCTGATGTCAGGGGGTGGTCCACTTGTATGAATGAACCATGGGGTAATCTTGTCTCCAGCTGCATTGACAACTCAAGGATTGTCACAAGCTCCAGGTTATTGCTGTGAATATGGTAGCAATCTGCATTGTCCTCAGAATATATATATATTTAGTCCCAGCATCCTTCCTCCCCCCACCCATTTGATTACCCTTCTCATCTACATTCCACTTGTGCTCAGGTGGGATTCCATCATATTTCTCCTCCATTTGCCTCTGCATCTTGAAGTACTCACCAACAGTTTCCTTGTTGAAGTTCTGGGCATGCTTGGGATCAAGGCTGCATGGACAAGAGATAAAGAGGGAGCCATAGTGACACAGAAAGTGATAATGCCAGTTCCATGATGGCATTTAACCTGTAATCTCCTTGACATGAGCATGGAGCTTTAGAGGATGGAGAGGGGCAGCTGAAGATGATGATCCTGGTTTGCACCAGTCAGCAACAGCTTCCTCCTGAGCAGGGGTAAGGATCTGCAACTTGGCTTCAGCATCAGCATGAGAATTGTGTCTCCCTAAGTGTCAATCACCGAGTGTCTGACAGGCAACCTTGAATGTGACAAAAACTATAATAGGGAAGTGATTGCCCAGACTACTAGGGATTAGCTAGGAGTAGTAAATAGGTATAAAGTAAACTCACCTCAGCCACTGCCAAAGAGGGGCAAAGAATGACTGAGGAATCTGAAGTGAAAAGTAAGTATATATATGTAGCGGAGTAGGCAGAGAAGCGCTCGCTAATGATAATAAAGGGAATAGGGACAGGAACAAAGGGGGGAATGGGATTAAGCGATGTAGGAAAGTAATGGGGTGTCCCCAAGGCTCAGGAGTGATGACGAGTAAAGGATGATGAGATGTGATAAGAGTCCACATGAATTCCACATGGATTCTGAGTGGGTGCTGAAACTCCCAGCGGATCCGCCTGGCGGTGGAGTGGGGTAGGAACTCCGACATTTCCAAAATGCGGAGTTGGTGTTCCAGTTCCGGAGTTCACTGTATTTTGTCAGAATGTTAATTAATTATTAGTTAAGTACTTATTTTGTATTGAAGAACTTACATTCTGTGCCCTGGCAGTGGCACTGATACTCTTGTACAGCCCAGTAGCAAGGCCATTAATTGCCACCTGTATGCATGACTCATAGGTGGGATCTGATGAGGCACATAGCTTCCCTCTTCTGCCTCTGGACTTGTGCAGACAAACCAGCACCATGAGCAGCAATATTAATCTGACATCAGCATGCCTCAGTGATGGGGGCTGGCAGATAACAAAATTGGCAGGACAAAAACTTCAAGCTCAGCTGCAGCATCACTTTGGCAGGTGACAACTGTTAGTACTGTGGCTGAAGCATGAGGACCCCAGTGCCTAATCTGTGCACACAAGAGAACATGCTGGGCTATCCACCTGCTTAGTCATCCATTGGGACGCCCATCTTCAAAGATAAGGGCTGGGCCATGTGGTGGATCACATGTGTTGGAGTGGCAACTTGCGACAGTTGGAATGTCAACAACCATATATAGTACCCACCCCACACTCCCTTACCCCTCAGTCAGTTATGCTACAGTATAACTGAGGTTAATGGTATCTAGGTTCAACAGGTTATGAGCCCCGCTCCCTCATATTGAGAGAGTTAGAACCAAATCTAGACAATGCAAATCCATACCTAGCAAGACTGCCCAACATGGGCTGCTATTTTCAGAACTTGAGGTCTTCGACACAAGTGTTTTTCATTTGACCCCATTCAAGTGGGAAATCACGGGCATTCATAAAAGCAACACAATACTCAACATGGAGTCTTATTGTCTTTTCACCCCAACCCTTCACTACGTTACTATGGGACCAAAGGCCAAAATGAATGCCCATACCTGATCCAAAACCATTACCACAGGCATCACACCCACTAGTGACCCCAGCATTGCCAGCAGTGCAGCATCTCAAACAGCATCACAACCAGTGCCTGTGGAAGTCTCAGTGATGCCTATCCCACCCACCTACTATGTCCAACATGCACCCATTAGCATAAATGCGGCCAAGCTTGACACTTGGTCTTTCAAGAAAATCACAGAACTTGACCAGGGCAAAAACAACTGGTCCAACTGGTTGTTTGCTATGAAACTTGTCCTCAACCAACATCTTGTCAGTGGCTACCTACTCGGCACCATCAAGGCCCCCAGAAAAGTTCTGGAACCCAGTGTGTTCAATGACTGGACACTCAACTGACAAAATACAGTGAACTCTGGAACTGGAATACCAACTCTGCATTTCCGGAATGTCAGAGTTCCTACCTCCTCTCTGCCGCCAGGCAGATCTGCTTGAAGTTTCAGCACCCGCTTGGAATCCATGCAGAGCTCATGCAGACTCTTATCTTATCACATCATTCTTCACTTGTCATCACTCCCAAGCCTCCAGGGACACTCCATCACTTTCTT
The DNA here is from genome assembly GCA_000827395.1 of Paxillus rubicundulus Ve08.2h10. Classification (NCBI taxonomy): domain Eukaryota; kingdom Fungi; phylum Basidiomycota; class Agaricomycetes; order Boletales; family Paxillaceae; genus Paxillus; species Paxillus rubicundulus. The sequence continues at coordinate 664 of KN825802.1, read as the reverse complement.
ACATCGCTTAATTCCATTTCCCCCTTGTTCCTGTTCCTGTTCCCTTCATTATCATTAGCGAGCACTTCTCTGCCCACTCCGCTACATATATATACTTACTTTTCACTTTGGATTCCTCAGTTGTTCTTTGCCCCTCTTTGGCAGCAGCTGAGTTGAGTTTACTTTATACCTATCTATTACTCCTAGCAAATCCCTAGTAGTCTGGGCAATCACTGCCCTATTATAGTTTTTGTCATCAACAATATCGCTGTAGGAAAGTGTTAATTCCTACAGCCGCAACTGCCAATCCCCACAAACTCCTTCCACATACCTCATTCACTTCTGACCGTGCACTCCAGTCTGTCTGTCTTTTTACAGATCCCCATGCCCACATCCTCCAGTCCTGTCCATCTCGTCGGTAAGCCCTTTAATTTTCCGCTTTTCACTGTCTCGGAGCCACTCTATACATACTTCCACCATTCCATTGGCCTGTACTCTATGTTTGGATTTAGTTTGGTATTGTTGCGGGAATCTCCGCAGTATAAAAAGCCTGTACTTAGTTTCGGGAAATGCATCTTTTGTCACAACGGACTTAAGGTCAAACGCACGTAAGACCCGGACGAAACAATGCAAGTACTGACGCTCAGACAATCCTCATCACACCTAAAACCCCTTTTTTTCTACT
>KN825801.1:0-13334 GCA_000827395.1 Paxillus rubicundulus Ve08.2h10 | reverse complement strand
ACAAGATCAAAATAGCACAAAAACCACAAATGTTGTATTTACTGAAGTACTTAGAGGTTTGATCAATCAAATGTAAAAGCTTGCAAGTCATTCTCCTTGAACATGTGTGATTCAATCTTAATTTGAAATTTGAAATGTGATGTCAAAGAAAAAAAGAAAGGTAGGGGCTTATGGCCATGCCCCTCCCCTTTTTGTGTGACAAAGTCACAACGGGTTACAGCTAGTATGTAGCAGAGTGGGCAGAGAAGCGCTCACTAATGATAATCAAGGTAATAGGAACAGGAACAAGGGGGAGATGGAATTAAGTGATGTAAGAAAGTGACAGAGCATCCCTGGAGGCTTTGATGACAAGAAAAGGATGATGAGGTGCGATGAAAGTCTGCACAAGTTCTGTACAGATTCTGAGTAGATGCTGAGACTCCAAGTGGTCCTGCCTGGTGGTAGAGTGGAGGTATAAACTCCAACATTCTGGAAATGCAGATTTGATGTTCCAGTTCTGGAGTTCACTGTATTTTGTCACCTCTGGCTGTATCTGATGCATCAGCGTACCCACTGTCCCTGATGCGTCAATGTATCAATGGATCACTCCCCACAGCCTAACCATGACAAAGTACAGTGAACTCTGCCACTGAAACACCAACTCTGGAGCCTTGGAAACCTGGAGGTTGTACCTTTACTCTACCACCAGGCAGAACTGCTTGGAGTCTCAATGTCCACCCAGAATTTGTCTGAAACTTGGGTGGACTGTTATTGTGCTTCATCATTCTCTTCTCATCATCACTCCTGAGCCTCCATGGATGCTCCATCATTTCCTTACATCACTTAATTCCATCTCCTTCTTGTTCCTGTTCCTGCTCCCCTGATTATTATTAGTGAGCACTTCTCTGCCTACTCCACTATATATATATACTTATTTCTCACTTCGGATTCCTCAGTCATTCTTTGCCCCTCTTAGGCAGTGGCTGAGTCTGGGCAATCACTGCCCTATTATAGTTTTTGTCAAACTACTGGTCCCACGAGCCTCGGGCTCTCTCTGATGCATCAATTGGACTCTGCTCCGCTTTTTGGTGATTACCTAAACATCCCAAAGCGGACAATGCCTTTACACTGCCACTACTGCCAAAACATTTCCGCTTTTGGCATATTTCAATGTATCAACCCCTGTACTCCTCCCCAGCATTTTCTGCTTCACCACAGCCTATCCCTTTCATGTAGACCTATGGTATATGCTTTTATATCATATATAGATAATATAGAACCATTCTGACCACTTATACAACCCTCTTAAGCACTGTATATGGATGCCATTGACATAGGGTGAGAAAAGCAAAAACAGTTTCACATTTGTGCTATTCTAGACATAGGTGCTAATCAATGGCACAGCCAAAAAAGAATTATGTGTAGGTATGACATATAAGAAGCACAGAGCATGTACTTACCACCTTGTAATGATATGCCCTTATCTCCCCTTGGTCCTTTTGCTATCTAGGGTGGGTGGAGTGGTCTGATCTGGGAGCTAGGGAGACACTATAGAGTCATGGGGCATATATTAAACGATATTCTGACACCCTGTGAACGATGGTATACTATGTGAATAATGAACTACAGCCATAATGTGTGCAGAATGGATAATGATGATGCATCACTGAGGCACCCCTGGCACCATGCATCACCTGCACCACAGTTACTAGCCTACTATAGTGTAGGTCATAATGCATCACACTGTGCCCTAAAACCTTAGCTATTCAATACGTCATTATGACACTATAGCCTGGCAGACTGTCTATGTACTGGCAGCACCGGATCTGACCTTGATCTCGAGGTAGTTGATCACGTGTTGTTGGAAGCAGCTATCCTCATAGTTCCTGCTAAGCTGCTTGCGGACAACTTGGCAATGATCATTACGCCGTATCCACTCGACGATCGCAGGAGCGCATCGCTCAATGATATAGAGAAACCAGTGTTTGGTAACGTTTCCTTACTTATATATATTTACCATATATAGCACCGTGAAACCATGTTTGTTTACACCAAAGTGGAGTTGTACAAAGCACTCTCACCTGACCCAAACACGGTAAGTTGGTTTCAACGACATCATGCCATCTGATTCATTTCTTTCTCCCATTTCCGCAGCCCGCAGTCGGCATACCGATACAACGGGATCAAAATTTAGGACAGTGCTAAACCCGTGCAAAACTTCGAGCTCGGTCTAAACAACAGACCAAACCCTAAATCCGCTCACGCTTAGCTCTTGTTTAGCTCAAGCCGAAACATCGATATCTTCGTGGTGCGAGGATATCGGAGTAAAAATACTGCATTAATTCCCATCGTCTTACAGAACGCCTGTGAGTGCGGAGAAGGAACACCTGGTTGCGCACACGCTCCTACTCCCGATTGCTGGGCTGGCGCTGTGCAAGTGGATGTAGACTGACGAGCCTTCTTGACCGTTTGTTTAGATGCCGTCTGGAGAAGTCAGAAGACGGCCAGCTACGTGTAATTGCCCTGTCAAGTACATCAACACTCATTTCAGTGACCAGCGCCCTCAAAGACTGATGTATCACACAGCTGCATGCTTTATCACCCCGGAAGGCGTCCTCTCGTGTACCACATTTCATTATTCAGCTCAACTGGAACCGCATCGGTTTTCTCCTTGGCAGCGAAGATAAGGACGAGGCCCCATGCACCACATTGTACGTCATACTGATCATCACATGGTTCAGCACAGGTGGAGACGGCCGCATTCAAGTTAGCAGCTTAAGTCATAGTCTCTTTGCTGCTCAGCCCTACCTCCACCTGAGGTAATTACCGTTTCCTGCGCTATTTACTAGTAGCATGATGAGGCAGTACGTCCGCAGTTCTCCAGCTGATCTGAATATTTAACACTGTCCGAAGGTCAGGTGTTCATCACTTAACGCTCACCTCGACAATTCCGACCTCCACGAAAACCGTACAGCTTTACTTGTTTAGTTAACCTCGTCGATACCTTATTATGTCTCTGGAAAGTTGTGTCGATGTCCTCGTTATCGGGGCTGGCCCTGCAGGATTGATGTCCGCGAACGCACTTGCTATGGCAGGTGTAGATGTCAGAGTCATCGATCAAAGGTATGTTTAACAAGGTGTTTATCCAGGCACCAGGGGGGACTGACGGATACAGACCTACGAAGCTCACCGTAGGTCAAGCAGATGGCATACAATCTCGAACGATTGAAGTTTGGCAGGTGTGTATACTACTACCCCCAACGCCATGTCGGGTCTTTGAAATAGTCCATTGTTATCAGAGTTATGGACTTGCTGAACGCCTCATCCGTGAGGGGAACCAAGTTTACATGAGTGTATGTACCAATCACTTGAGCACCTGACCATTTACGAACCCTTACTTTACTCACCCACAGGCTTTCTATGCCCCTAACGAACGCGGAGAAATCGAGGTATGGGCATCTTTCCCAATAACGGTCACGCTTCGGACTCAAAACGCTCTAGTGCACAAAACGTGAACGGCTTGTAACTCCGCCGACCGCACGCTTTCCCTTTATAGTGAGTGATGTCTATATCGTCTCGGAGCGCTCTGACTTCCCTTAAACGTAGGTTACGCTCCATCAAGCAGCAATCGAATCCATTCTCTTGGACTCGATGAGCCAGCGTGGTGTGAAGGTTGATCGACCGGTAGTCCCATCCGTCATTGAGGTTTCAGAGGATGTGGAAGAGCTGGCCAGCATGTCGTCATACCCAGTGAAGGTGCGTTTTTATATATTTAGGGATAGCGATGACGACTATAGATGAGAAATCCATTAGGTTACTCTAGAACACTTGGATGCAGTTGGCGATTCTATCAAGACGGAGAGCGTGCGTGCCAAGTTTGTCATCGGCGCAGACGGTAAGGTTAAACGTGAGAATTTCGGTGCACTTGCTGAATCATTCCACTGGCAGGAGCACATTCGTGGGTCCGGAGGGCACTCGGCATCCCAATGGAGGGGGAGCACACAGGTGAATTTACTTTCTGTGGACTTTGTATAGCCTCTCTTAGCGTTTTCGATGCTCAGATTCGATCTGGGGAGTGATAGACGTGAAACCTGACACAGATCTCCCGGACATCAGGAAATTAACGAAGATCCAATCAATAAATGGGACGTGTATGATCATTCCGCGTGAAGACGATATAGTTCGGTTGTATATCCAGCTATCCGGAGGCGATATAATTGATCCATCGACGGGTAGAGTTGACAAGAGCAGAACGAGTCCGGAGAAATTGTTCGAGGTGCGTTGGGTTTTTCCCTGTAGGCTTCATAGGATAGGTATACTGAAGCTCAGATATGACACAGGTTGCCAGAAAGATGTTCCAACCGTTTGAGCTGCGTACCTCAACCGAGTTTGAATGGTGGACGATCTACGCAGGCACGTTTTCAAATTCTTCAATTTGTGTTGTCAAATGAAAGTGTGAACTGGCTTCTAGTTGGACAGCGTATCGCATCGAGATACTCCGTGAGGGAGCGCGTGTTCATCGCAGGCGATGCATGTCATACCCATTCACCCAAAGCAGGTGAGTATCATCCCTGCTAGTGGCACTAGCGGTACTCAGAAATCCACAGGACAGGGGATGAATGCCAGTATGAACGATAGCCACAACCTCGGTAAGCATTCCCGGATCCTCCATCAGGAACCCAGCCTAATAGCTCGGTATAGCATGGAAACTTTCACAGGTCCTCAGAGGCTGGGCCAGTCCTTCGTTTCTAAAGACGGTAACTTTATTCGCTGGTCGTGCGCAATGTGCTCCTTATCATGTACCTTGACTTCTAGTATGAGCTGGAGCGGAGACAGTTTGCCCAAGATCTCATAGCCTTTGATAAGGAATATTCGGTTCTATTCACCGGAAAACCGAGGACGGTGGAGAACCAAAACGGCTTGTCACATGAAAATTTCTTCAGGTTGGTTGCCTTAACTCGCCGTCATGGATACTATCTAACAACAGAATTCTTCAGAGCTTCCAAGAAATTCGGTGGTTTTATAACTGGCTTAGATGTGCAATACGCTCCTTCTACGCTCGTAAATGCCAAACATCAGGGATGCGCTACTAATCTCGTCATTGGGCAACGCATGCTCCCACAAATCTTCGTCCGTGCCGCCGATGCTCGTCCAGTGCAAATACAGGACATGCTACCCGCCGACATCCGATTCAAAGTACTCGTCTTTACTGGGATCCTAACCGACAAACAGATCGCAAATGTCAACTCACTTGCAACGCAGTTGAGCAAGCCGTCGAGCTTCCTTCAGAAGTATGCTGCGGATGGCGACGTTTCGTCCGTCTTCGACATTATCACGATCGTCGCGGGTAGAAAGGAGGAGGCGAATTTTCTAGTCGTACCTCTCTTGTTCCGCGAGCATTGGTCCAAGTAAGTGCTGAAATCCAGGTCTTACGATGCTAACTGACCTGTTGTTGACTTTTATCAGAGTGCTTCTTGACGACGCTGATGTTATGCGCAGCAGGGGCGGCCATGGGTACGAGTCATTCGGAATCGATCCAGCAGCAATAACCTTTGTGATTGTTCGACCTGACGGATATGTAGGAATGGTTGCCCCATCGACCGCAGTTGACGATGTCGATAGATATTTTTCTTCTTTCCTGATCCCCCGTGGCCTTTGCTCCTCCTAGACCTACAACGATAGCAAAATTGCACACCAGGAGTTCCATCGTACTCACTTATCATCAATGGCAACAACTTGCGATCGATGGGATTTTCGTATGTCAAGGACATGGCTTTTATAGAAATCTGCACCTACAGTCCCCGTCTTACTATATCTCACTCACCTTGTACCATTGCTGTTCTTCCCACTTGCACTAGTCAGGAGAACCCCCTTAGTAACTAATGTGTAGATGTCATCCGATATTGATCTGGCCCATCCCAATTACTATCTCATTCCGCGCGGTGCAACTTTCGTCGTTCCATAACAGCCTTCATATCATGCGAATTTGAGAGTCTACGGGCATCATCCGCAAACGACACGGTACTATGAGCACTGCGTCATGTCGAAGTCAGTTGCAGAATGTACTGGGACCGGATCTGGTCTTGATCTCGACGTTTTCAATCACGTTGTCAAGTGGTGTGTCGTTGGAATGAATACGACAAGGTCCTGCTTGCTGTTCATACTTGCGGACAGATTGGCAACGATCACGCCGTGTCCACTGGACGGTCGCAGGGTACCACATGGGGCCGAATGAGCAAGAGAAATCGGTGGTTGGGATCCCGTTTCCTTACTTCCCTAGCGTAGCACCGGTGAATCGACTCACTCGACCCCCCAGGCAAGTTGCACCTCTCAGGTCGAGTCCACGCCCGTGTGATTGACGCCAGGGACGCCAGATATGATGAACGCAAGTCACGATTGGGAGTTTGATAAGGCTATCAAGAGCTTTTGGGCATGGTGTATTCGACGACAGTTCGCAAGTACCTATATCCACGAAGCAGATGAAGGGATATTGATGGGGGAGCGTCGACCGCACCTGCCTCCACCTCTAGGCTCGAGATGACGGGGAAGCAGGCGCCGAGAACGGGGGCGTGATGGGGGGATGAGAATCAGACTAGCCTATCGGCACCAAGTAAGGATGATATTGGGGGAATAGGGCTAACCAAGGATAGGAGATACTGCTCACCAACAGCGGACATGGGCGGGGGCGGTGGGATGTGGGATGACTGGGAGGACAGGAGCGCCTATATGTACTATTGATAGAACGGAACATTATCTGTCCTTCCGAATCAGAGAGTGACGCACTGCACGCCGCAGAGGGTAGCGGTGATACTTGCTTGCGGTGTTAACTTTCAGAAAAGGCAGAGGGCTCTTCTTGGCATCGGAATGTTGAAATGTTGAAACTCCGAACATCCTGAACCAGTCTGAACCTTGGACTGAATAAACTCTCTTTTCGCTCTGCCACGACTCTGATGCGCTCGCAAGTTTTCTACCGTTGGAAACTTGCAACCGCATCAAGGGATAGCGCCATTCGTTTCTAGGGTGCACATTCTGCTGACCCCATCGCACACCCACTATAGCATGGAGGTCGTAATCTATAGGCAGTCATCTTCCCCGGTAGTTCACTGGAGGGCACGACCAACAGCTTGAGGTATGGCGTGTCCCATGGTGGGACGACAGTCGGACACAGGCGATTTACTTTCACGTTTCTTCTAACCGCATTGCTTACCTTGTGTTCGTTGCACCGGAGGTATGAACCATTCCTAGATGTGCGTTATCTTTGAATATTTTGCACTACCCTTCTGACAGCCGTTCAAAGTATCTTCTCGCTGTCCCTGTTCCAAAGTTATGTCAAACGACCAGCAGAAAAGCGGACCCGACTTCCCTAGTGTGAGCGATAAACATGTTGAACTACTGTGACCTTCAGCTCTAGACCCCATCATCAAGCTGATAATCATGTGGCGTGGACTGGCCACAAAGGGAGTGCATTATTGGCAAAGTATGCCTATCCTTCTAAGATAGGGCTTGTGCAGAGTAGACTTAGCATCAAATGTGACAGCATAACAATCCATATCGGGAAGGCGGATTCGAGCCTCGATGAAGGGCAAGTGGAGAGAATCAGTAAGGAAATAGATATTTGCAGTATGTATGATTGCGGTATTATATATTAGCTTTATCCATGAGACTCTCAGGTAAACACAATGCCCTCGATACTTTTTTGATGCCCAAACAGCCTGTTTTCCTGACAATCTCTTTGAATAAGCATCCATAAATTGATGAGAATGTGTTGTGAACCTATACCACTGTAAATATGAGTAAATAAAATTACAGTATATAACTTGAATGTACTGGCATGCACCTTCACATAGTGACCAGTGGGACTGAGTCCAGGGCAGCAAGAACATTTTGTTCAAGATCAGCTTCTTTGGGAGATGCAGGGAATTGTCAATAGAGGTGTTTTGCAAAACCCCAGCATTGCTCAATAAAATTGAGCTCACAATGGAACTTTGGGAAGAATAGGACTTGATATCCACAGCCTTTGCAAAGTGTCTTGAGGAGGGACTCAACCCCAACAAAGTCTGGTTGTGTGTAGAGAATCCATTGACAGCAGCAATCAATTTGATCCTTCTTGCAGTCGAAATTCTTTCCACATTGGGCTTTCAGCTTTGTGTAATTGGGGTGAGTAAACATCAATGGATTCTTATCTTTGCATTCCTCCAAAATCACTGCCATCCCTTTAAAGATGCCTTCAGGACCATGAGGGTCGTCAGGAGTGAAATAGAGTGGCTGTGCAGTACCATCATCAAATCTTCCATTAGACATTGGCATCTTGATTCACCTCTGCACCCCAGTTTGCCCCATTCCTTGGTATCCCCTTAGGCATCTTGCAAGCAGAAAGTGTGTTCTCAGCATATTTTAGGTGAGTGGTGGCATTGTTGAAGACAAGGACATGATCTGCATTGCTGTAATGTTTATCTAGAATGCCCATTGCAGTTTTTGCATGATTCTGGATGTTGAGGTTCATAAAATAACCATTGTGTGCCTTCCTGCACCTGAACAGGACCCTTGTTTTGTTCCATCTGGAGATCTCAGCCACCCATAATCTGCTGACATGAAGTCAGTGACCATCAAGGAAGCACCCTCCACATCCTCTTGTTCATGACCATCAACATATTGGCTGGCTGGATTTTTTGTCCATTGGTACCCCATCTTCATCCACTTCTTTGTGGTCGAGAGGTGAGGAGTTTTCTTTATTTTGAGGCACTCTTTGACACCCAGTTGTTCAATATAATGAAGGATATAGATATACAGCAACTGGACATATTTACCAATGCCCTGGAGGTGAAGTGCAATATCCACTGCAACATTGTCCTTGTCTATTTGCAATTTCAATGCCCTTCCATTTCCATAGTAAAGCAGCAGTGTATGGACCATTTTCATAGGTTGCATGCTTGCCACAGATTGCTCTGCTGTGCATGTGCAGTGTGAAGAGATGTGGCCATTCACTGTGAGTTGACAGTGCTCTGCATGCCAGTGAGAGGTGACCCTGAATCTGGATAAAGCCACAGAAATGACACCATCCACTTGAGTCTCATATGAAGAGTGAGCAGAAGCCTTGCATCCTTGTAACCATGTCCTGTGCTTTGTGGTGGTTTCAAGGTGAGATTAATATCTTGTAGTGCCACTTGTGCAGATATGGCACTTGGTGGCCAGCATGCTTCATAACTGTAGTCCCTCGCCCTCAAGTTTGCCTGTCCCCTGAGTTGGGCTCATTTTCTGCTGCTGTATGGTTATGGTCAGTGGATTCTGCTTCTGAGTCTCCTTCACCAGAGCTGCCACTATCTGACTCTGACTCTCCTGAATCATCTTTGAGTCCAGTCTCCTGAATAAACTTGTGCACTTGCCATAGCAGGCTTGCTGCCATCTTGGGCTCACCATGCCAGGCCTCTGGTGACCCTGAAGCTCCCAACTAGGCAACTGCATGGGTATCACACACCCCTGGGGGTCATGTGTATGGGTACCATGTGTGTATGGGTAGGGGTCTGCCCTTCTGATACCCATACCCATACCCATACCCATACCCCCAGGCTGGGTATATAGTGTGGGTATGCATGAGTATAATACATACTCCTTGAATCCTCACCCTCATCCTCATCAGCCATACAATCCAATGTCATACAATCCAATGTCTTCTCCACTGCCTCCACTGCCAAAAAACGAGTCACAAGGTTGACAGATAAAGCTCAAGCTGCCCTGGAAGATAAATCAAAGAAGCACAGAAATGATGATCACGTTCACACAAAGAAGGCACACATGGCTTGTGATGTTGGCAGTGTAGGCAGACATTTCAACAAAGAAACACCAGACCAAGAAACTGGTGGGACCACCCACAATTGCCATTGCATTGAGATTGAAGAAATTGAAGATGATGATGAATATATGACCTTTGACAACCAGCACGTTGACTGTCCAGTGACAGTGGCACTATCTTGATTGAAGACAACAATGGATGGAGCAAGAATCATGCAGCCATGGCAGGAACAAGGACCACCATTGACAGCAAGAAGGACTTGACCCCTGAGGTGACAAAATACAGTGAACTCTGGAACTGGAACACCAACTCCGCATTTCTGAAATGTCAGAGTCCCTACCCCGCTCCACCGCCAGGCAGATCCACTCGGAGTTTCAGCACCTGCTCAGAATCCATGCAGAATTCACATGGACTCTTATCACATCTCATCATCCTTTATTCATCATCACTCCTGAGCCTCCAGGGATGCCCCATCACTTTCTTACATCGCTTAATCCCATTCCCCCCTTGTTCCTGTTCCTATTCCCTTGATTATCATTAGCAAGTGCTTCTCCGCCTACTCCGCTACATATATATACTTACTTTTCACTTTGGATTCCTCAGTCGTTCTTTGCCCCTCTTTGGCAGCGGCTGAGGTGAGTTTACTTTATATCTATTTACTACTCCTAGCTAATCCCTAGTAGTCTGGGCAATCACTGCCCTATTATAGTTTTTGTCATGAGGAAGAGCTTGGTAAGTGTTAAATAATATCTAAAGCATTTGTTCACATATTAGCTTCCAGAAATAATGATGCAGGACTGGAACTCACCTATATATATATTCTTCCAACCCACCCCCACCATTGAAGAGGTTGGTGGACGGTGCTTGCATGTATTCGAGTGCTGTGCAAGGGGATGCAAGGTCATGGTGTGTAGGTATCTTGACACAACCAATGTGCAATTGACTGGAAACATGCAGAAGCATGCCAAGAAGTGCTGGGGGAATGAAATCTTGAAGGCTGCAGATGATGTGAAGAGTGCAGCTGAAGTGTGTGAAAAGATCATTGGCAGTATCCTATGCACCGGGTCAATCACACAGGCATTTGAAAGGAAATGTCAAGGAAAAGTTACTTACTCACATAGGCAACATATGCATGCTGAGATCAAGTGAGTTTTTGTCATCCTTGAACTTTCCATCTTGTAACATCATACACAGGGCAGAGATAGTCAGATGGGTGTCTGAGAGTCTGCGGCCATTTGCAATCATTGAGGATTGTGGCTTTCAGGTTTTGATGAAGACAGGATGTCCAGAGCACTACATACCTTCTGATTTGACTGTCTTGTGCAATGTTTGGCTTGTATTCATGAGGACCTGAGTGAGAGTGGATAAAATGTTGAAGGTACTTCTTAGCACATGCATGTCAGGTCATAGTACTCAAGGGACTCACCAGGAATATGATGGAAAATTAAACTTCACTATGAATGCTTGGACCATGTCAAACCATCATGTGCTTGTTGCATTTTCAGTCCACCTGGAACACAAGGGGGCACCATTGAGTTTTCTGTTAGATGTTATTGAGGTGGCCAAGGTAATGGGCATGTACCTTGGTGCGTCATTGGGCTTGACTAACTCACTTTGAGTCCCATACAGGCAAGGAACTTGCAGTAGCATTTCAGCACATTCTGGAGGAGTTCATGATTAATGATAAGGTCAGTCCTTGCAGGGGAGGGCAACAAATAAGCTTGTTTACCTTGGTATAGACCTTGTGCATCACCTGCAACAATGCATCCAATAAAAATGTGATGGTTTAGCAACTGGGCAACATGCTGCCTGACTTTGGTGGAGTACCCATGCACACATGGTGCTTCCTGCACACTACAAGCCTCATAGCGAAGGCACTGATAAGGTGGTTTGATATGAAACCAAAAAAGCATAGTGAAGGTGGAGAAGTGGCAGCAATGGATGATGATGAGGACTTGAGTGCTGATGAGGCATGATTGGTGAAGGAGCTTGAAGAGCTGAGTGAAGGCATCAAGTATGAGGATGTTGTGTCCATGATGGAGCAGGACTTGATGGACAATGAGATAAATGACGATATTGATGGGCTTGTTGACAAGCTTGAGCTGTTGAGCAACAGGGAACATGAGGAATTGCTGAAAACCATTAGGCCCATCAAGTTAGTGCTCATGAAGGTAAGAGATGGAATGATTTATGCACCTTGCTTATGAGACAATTACTGAGAACCTGGGAATCTGAAATTTCATATGGAATCATTGCATTGTCATTAACCACATTTTACAGTGTCTCCAGAATGTGGATGCTATGGTATCTGTGAAGAAATTTGTTCTTGCTCCCCCTGACATGACCATCATTGGGCACAAGTGTATATTGGAGGGCTGCATCCCTCATGAGGACAAGGTGCAAAAGATCTGGGACTGGCTGGAATGCTCAAACATGACCCAAGTCTGTGGCTTCCTGGGAGTCTGTGGAGTAGTATGTATTTTCATCAAAGATTTTGCCAAAATCACTAGTCCACTGGTGAACCTTAACCAGAAGGGGGTTCCATTCAATTGGGGTGACACCCATTGGAGTGCCATGGAACATCTTAAGGACGAAATAGGACAGTCCCCCACACTCTGTCAGATAGACTATGAGTGTGGATGGGAAGTCATACTCACAGTCAACACATCTGTCATTGCGGTAGGCTACATCCTTTTGCAGCTAGGTGAGGATGGAAAGCATTATCCAAACTAGTTCAGGTCCATCACCCTGAACAAGGTGGAGAGCCATTACTCCCAGGCCACCCAGAACCATATGGCTTGTTCTGCGCATTGTGTGCAGTCTGCATCTATACCTTTGGAATCACTAACTTGACAGTGGAACTTGACGCCAAGTATGTCAAGGGGATGATCAACAACCTGGACCTCCAGCCCAATGCAACTATCAACCAGTGGATAGCCAGGATTCTGCTGTTCTCATTCAAGTTGGTGCACATCCCAGCTGAGAAACACACAGGGCCAGATGGTCTATCACATAGACCATGGGCAGATGCCAATCCTCCTGTCCTAGATAATCATGATGATTGGTTGGATGCCTTTTACTCTTTTGTGATTGCTGTTATCAATGACTGAGGGTTCCTGTCCCCTGCAGTGACTAACCTTTCCATTTATTTGGTGCACCACACACAGTGGGCTATCCCCGCTCCCCAGCAGCACTCCAGCTTGCTGCCACTCTTTTATTCTGCATTCATGACATCACTGACCAACACCACTGCCCAGCCTATGATTCCGAGGTCCAGAAAGGCAGTAGGTAAAGAGAGCAAGTTTGCATGGATCCAGGACTTGAGACCTCTGACTGCCCAGCTGATCTCTTGGATGTGGAATATACAGTGACTCTATAAACCGTTGCAATGTTTGGCCTAAATGCAGTGTGCAAGGCATATCACAAAAGGGCGTAAAAATATCGCTTAGCTCTGGTGATGCGCATTGTAGTAGTCACTCCTGGCTACAAATCAGTCCCTGGGTCATGTGATTTACTTCAGGGGCTGTGGAGATATGCCAATTATAAAACAGTAACACCATTGCAA
>KN825800.1:0-13338 GCA_000827395.1 Paxillus rubicundulus Ve08.2h10 | reverse complement strand
CTGCCTGGTTTGACTTGCCCTCCTGGGATTTACAAGACCCGAACCAGGACTGCGCTGGAATACTCGAGTCCGCTCGCACGATTGATCAGCACATCCAGAATGAGGCTGCTGCCGGTATACCACCCGGACGAGTCGTAGTTGCTGGGTTCAGTCAAGGTGGGGCCTTATCGCTCGTGACGGGGCTCACCGCTCGCGGGGAGAGCGGCGTAGCTGGCGGAAGGGAAGGCTGGAAGCTTGGTGGTGTGGTGACCCTAAGTGGACGAATTCCACTTGAAGATGACTTCACAAAGGTTGGCGCACTGATAGGTCTTGTGTAACTCGACACCATTCTGACCCATTTGTTTCACAGATGGTTTCTCCGCACTTGACTTCTACGCCAGTGCTTATGTGTCATGGGACTGCCGACAAAGCCCTGCCTCACATTCAGAGCCAGGAAACCGCAACGATTCTCACAGACAAACTCGGTCTGCCGGCGCTTGAAAGTCTTACGTTATCGATGCAAGTTCCGTCGAGCGGTTACTCACCTGAGGAAGGCAAACTGGGGAAGGCAGGTTTAAGTTTCAGATCTTATACATCGTTGGGTCACGATGCATGTGAGCGAGTGTTGGAAGACTTGAAAGAGTTTTTGAAGCGGGTTCTCCCTCAGTGAGTCAGAACACGGAATTGTATCACAGTTGTAGAAGAATGGAAGGAATTAGGGAAGGCATGGACACATGTTTTTATCTTGTTACATTTTGTAAGAGTCTGGCAGCTGATTTCAAACTTGGGTTCCCAGTAGTGTGCATTGATGCCTTGCAAGTTTGGTGAGCATAGCAGGTTTGCCTACACAAGCAATTTTGTCTTTGATGTGATCCAGCAGTCTGTTATAGAAGTAGTGGTGGAGGGCACCATAACCATAACCACAGACTTGGGAGGCAATAGTTGAACTCTACAATGTACTTGTTGATGTGTTGTCCATCTTTCATGGAAAGATTGTAAAGTTGGTCTGGAGTTCAAGTAGCAATTTGTGGTAGTTGTCCATTCAAAGAGGACAGAGATCTGAATCTTCCATGTGGAGGAGGTTGGGCTCAAACCGTTCAAGAGCCATGCCCTTGAGGTAAGATTGGGCAAAGGTGACTTTGGTGTGATCAGTCTGGAATGCACAGGGACAGTCTTGGAAGCCAGTGGTGGCATTGACCTGGGTCAGACCAGTCAGACCACAAGGGTCAGTCACTAGTAGGGTCAGGTTGAAGGTCAACTGACCTAGTCAATGGTTGAATGTTGCCAAAACTCAGAAGAAGGTATATTACTAAATTTGGATGATTATGAAGTTGATGGTGGTCATGATTAGTGCTTGGTTGTGGTTTTGTAAGTAGTGGAGGGAATTGTCTATGTACCTGGTAAAGTATTGTGATTAGTATTATTGTCAGTTGCAAAAGCCATATCATAAAAAGAGAGTTTGTCAGGGAGTGGTTTTTCCCCACCAGTCCAGATGGACTCAAAAATCTCTGTCTGGCTAGAACTGTAATTGAAGAGATTCTTCAAGGGGGTGCAGGTATGTGCTGCCACTGGAGTTGAATTAGTGGGTGGTGGTTCAGGATCTTGAGATGCAGATGTCACAGATGTCACATGTCAAGTCAACATGGCCAGTGATCCCTAGGATTGGGTGGAGCCCACAGCTGGCATGGCTGAAGGCAGCTGAATGGTTGCATTGTCTGACTTGTGCATGGAAGGAATGTGATTGATCAGCAATTGATCAACAACCTTATGAAAAGTGAGGCTTTCGTCAGACTCATCATCTGAGCTGTCTGTGTCTGCTGATACATCTGGTGGTGTTGAAGAGCTGAAAACTGGGTTACTGTTGGACTTGGTGGACTCAGAATGGTGGTGCTGCAAGAACTTGTGCTTTTTATGTGACCTGACAAGGCTGGGTCCAATGTTCTGTCAATGAATATCCTGGTGGATGAGTGAAACCATGTGGACTTTCTGCTCAGAGAGACAATTATGGTGTTTTGTACAAACAATGCCAAATTGGCTAAAGTTTCATTTTCATCCCATGCTATTGGTGGTGATACTGAGCATGTGGATTACTAGCTTTGTGAGGTTGTCATGGCTGCCTTCAACCTTGGTGTTCATATATTTCCAGATGTGGAAAACATTTACTGACAAAATACAGCAAACTCTGGAACTGGAACATCAACTCTGCACTTCTGGAACATTGGAGTTTGTACCTCCGCTCTGCTGCCAGGCAAAACTGCTCGGAGTTTTAGTGTCTGCTCAGAACTCGTACAGAACTTGCATGGACTTTTATCATACCTCATCATCCTTTTCTTGTCATCACTCCAGAGTCTCCAGGGATGCTCCGTCACTTCCTTACATTGCTTATTTCCATTTCCTCCTTGTTCCTGTTCCTATTCCCCTGATTCTCATTAGCAAGTGCTTCTCTGCCCACTCTGCTACATACATATACTTAGTTTTCACTTTGGATTCCTCAGTTATTCTTTGCCCCTCTTTGGCAGCAGCTGAGGTGAGTTTACTTTATACCTATCTATTACTCCTAGGTAATCCCTAGTAGTCTGGGCAATCACTGCCCTATTATAGTTTTTGTCATTTGCTAGGTCTCCCTGCAGAAATTTATCCATGTCAGGATGCAGTACAAAAGTTGAATGATGCATCCTTACAGAATTTTTATATGGCTCTTTGAGCTGATCAAGTTGCATTCTCTCACATGAATATTCATGAAGAGATGAGATATAATCAAAAAAGCTAAGTGAAAGGGTAGATCACTCTCATGGTGAAAGACACATTTGAAGATGCATTTTATGATCAAAGACAGTCCTAACGGGGTGAGTTCCAAGACACCACCAGCAAAGCCAGAAGCCTGGAGAAAGGGGTTTAGCACAATGGGACAAATGAAGACATCCTGATCTGTCTTCACCCAGTGCTTCTCAAGACTAGTGTGCACTATCATCATGATCTTGCTGTCCATGTTTATGTCCCCATAGATGCAGTAGAGATTCCCAAGGCACAATGCTGTGATGTTGAGCCTCGTATATCTTGCTTACAGTATATTTGCTGCAATTGCAAGGGGCTCCAGGGATATCTTGACTCTAGTGGCAATGTCAATTTGTGAATTTAAACATTAAATATTAAACCCTGACATTGTGATGCCCTTCCAGAACTCCACACTGATGGCAATATGCAGGATATCCTTGGCTCTCTTCTGATCTGGCTTTTTGTTTCCTGTACAGTTTACAATTAACTCATTTTTCTTGATACAGCAGGATTGAAGTGTACCAGATGTCTCCAGAAGTTTCTGTGTAGATAGGAAGTGAGCTATCTATCAACTTATGATAGGAAGGATGAGAGCGAACACCATGCAGTCATGGTAACCCCAAACTATTCCTCCATTATTTAAATATCTGCAAGGGTGGTCTCCTGTTCCTTGGATATATTATGTGTGCAGATGAGATACAGCTGCCAGTGTTTACTCCAGCATGAGCTCATTTCATCACATCATTTAAACATGTATGGCATTACCTCAAAATTGATGCTCATCATTAAGTGGAATAGAGCCCTCTTTGCAGTGTATGTTCTTCCATTCATAACATTGCCCCATTGTCAAACCACCCTTCACACACTCCTTATTCTTGCTTCCACTTATACAGCCTGCTCATCCAACAGCCAACCTTCCATCTGATGCTGATCTGGAACCTCCATACCAGGGATCCAATTTCCCACAAACCACTTCAAAGTGATATTGTTGGCCACATTGAAAGGTTGTTTGCAGAGATAAAGACTTTGAATAAGTCGATCCCAAATTCACGCTGCAGTGACTTTGGCCAGGAGCCTGGAGCAGGGATTTGACTCAAGTCATGGCCATGACTGTGTGAGAGTGGCAACCCCATGCTGGATTGGTTGCAAATGGGGTAGAACGAGTGGGGGGTGGGAGGCTCCACCTTGTTAGACCCACAGGTCACTTGGGCACACAGGGGCATCTTGGTATTCTGCCTGCACTTCTTCATTGCCATACGTTCTCATGGTGGGGCTCAGTCACTGTGAGAACCTCTTATGCCATCATCATGTGATTCGCTGTCACAACACAGACTATTGTCTGCTCTCTGCATTTTCCATCTGCTCCATCTGCTCATTCTTTATGTTTTGACTTGGTCTGGCACTGTCTTGGGTATGCCTAGACTATAAAAGTTTGTACTTAGTCTCTTGAACATCACCTTTTGTCACCATGGACTTGAGGTCAAACATGACAAGGTACAGTGAACTCCAGAACCAGAACACCAACTCTGGAATCTCAGAAACCTGGAGATCATGACTCTGCTCTGCCCCTATATGGAACTGCTCAAGTTTGGGAGTCCACTTGGAATCCACCCGGAGTCACTTGGGGTCTGTCCAGAATTTGTGCAGACTGTGGTCCTACTCTATCATCCTTTCCTTATCATTATTCCCAAGCCTCCAGGGGCATTCCATCATTATCTTACATTGCTGAACTCCATCTCCTTTTATGTTCCTGTTCCTAATCCCCTGTCATTATTAGTGAGCACTTCCCTGCCCATTCTGCTACATATATACCTCAGTTGTTCTTGCCCTCCTTGAGCAGTGGCTGAGGTGAGTTTACTTTATACCTATTTACTACTCCTAGCTACTCCCTACTAGTCTGGGCAATCACTGCCCTCTTATAGCTTTTGTCAAAATGCACCTAAGACATAGATGAAAACAATGCTCAACAGACTCTTCTATGCATCCTGATGCTTTCCACTCACCTTGATATGCTTTATCCATGCATCTACCACAGAAAGCCCATGGAAAGTGTGCTAAACCACTTCCACTTCCTCTAGAGGTTGATGGACTCTTCCTTCTAGAGTTCCTCTCACACAAAATCCCTCCTGGGTCAATTATATTGCACCCCTTCTATTTCCCATTTCCTTTGTTCTGACCCCTTAACATCAGGGAGGGGCTTTAAAAATGATCACACCAAGAGCTCTTGGGAGGCATAGTAGAGTGTCATGCAGAAAGAACTAGCCAGAGTGCATGTATATTACTTGTCCATCTGTTGTGCTATGATGACACCCACATCACACATAATGTGCCTATCAACAAACACAGATGCTTCACATGATCACACATCAAGCTTAGTTTGACCCCATCTGACCCATCAACTGACCCCATCAAACAGGTCTGACCCTGCTGACAAAATACAATGAACTCCGGAACCGGAACACCAACTCCACACCTCTGGAATGTCAGTGTTGGTACCTCTGCTCTGCTGCCAGGCTGGACCACTTGGACTTTCAGTGGTCACTTGGAATCCATCCGGAACTTGTGTGGACTTTCATCGTATCTCATCATTACTCTCTTGTCATCACTCCTGAGCCTCCAGGGACACTTGGTCACTTTCCTACACTGCTTAATTCCATTTCCCCCTTGTTCCTGTTCCTATTTCCTTGATTATCATTAGTGAGTGCTTCTCTGCCCACTCTGCTACATACTTATACTTAGTTTTCACTTCGGATTCCTCAGTCTTTCTTTGCCCCTCTTTTGCAGTGGCTGAGGTGAGTTTACTTCATACCTATTTACTACTCCTAGCTAATTCCTAGTAGTCTGGGCAATCATTGCCCTATTATAGTTTTTGTCACCTGCTTGACCTTTGACCCTTTGACCCCCACAACACTGTTGGAAGTTGAGCTTACATTGGATGATGAATGCCTGGAGTTTGCAAATGTTGGTACCATCAAAAGTATTGGGTTCTGGACTTTGGTGCACTGGGATGGTTCAGTGGTGAGGTTGTGGTGAGTGATGCCACTGGGCACCATCATGATATTGGGTGGAAGGGGTGCATGGTTATACAGTGACACCAAAAACCATTGTAATGTTTGGCTGGTCTTTGTTCAGTGTGATGTACTGCTGGAGGGCATGGGGATCTCACTTGGCCTTGGTGGGCTGAGTTGTAGAATTGGCCCCTGGATACCAAATGGTGCCTTGGTCATGTAATCAGGTACAATAGCTGTGGAGATATATCCATTACAAAACATGCATGTCATTGCAATGGTTTAGGTACTTTCAGTTGCAAGTAGGGTATATGGGAAATATCAGTACTTGGTATAGCCTCCTTTTGTATTAAGCCCTGCCTTAACCCTCCTGGGCATACTTTTAATCAATCTCTGACACATGGCAGCTGGCATCTTGTTCCACTCCACCTCAACTAGCCATAACACATTGTGACTTTGTCACAACAGGGTTAAAGCTAGCTGCTCCCACAGGGGGGGGCTTTGCCCCCTTTTTGATAACATATTTCATAATCTATTGGCAAGCTAGGTCCACAGAAGACTTCCAACTCATCCTCTACCTCTCTGAATTGTCAGCCTCCTGCTCCTATTTTCATTGTCTTTGTTTTGATTCTCTTCAAGTTTCTTTTTTTAATCCCAAATACATCCTGTCAATTGAGAACACCTCTAAGTACTTCAGTATATACTACATTTACTGTCTTGGTATCATTCTGTTCTCTTGGAAAATCAACCTTAACACATCTGGGATTGGAACACTGGGAGAGAGCTACATAGAGCTGTCCATGTTAAAATACTGGAGTGTGCAGGTCCAGTCCAACACACTTCACACTTGGACCTTGTGACTTGTTGATGGTCATTGAAAAAGCAAGTCAAAGAGGAAATTGCCAACATCAAAGTGGAACTGGGAATTCATCCATTTTTGCATCCAAGGACATCCATGGAATGAGTACAATGTTATCATCACCTCCTTGGATTCCCTCATTCTCCTGTCAAAGAACATGGCATTGGAGGACATGTCTGGTTGAGTTCATTACCACCACACATGTCCCATTGTCAAGACCATGCAAGGGATCCAAGTTCCAAAGGAACATGAGTGGTGCACCAACTTTGAGTTCCAGCTTATGCAAGGGAGCTCGGGTGGATCCAGAGTATGCAAGAACTCTGCAGGGATGTACTCATAATCCTTGTCTGTCACAGTATCTGCACTTGTGTGAGTGATGGTATCTCCAGTGAATGAACCAAGGATGGTGGAGTTGATCTCATTGACATCTGTGTTCTTTGCAGAGAGAATGGTGCAGTTCAAGAAGTATCCATCTGGCACAGGAAGATTGTGAGCTGGATCAAGCAACTCTTCATAGAGTGCATTGATGAGGGACCTTGCATCATTTCCACAGTGCATATACTCTGTAAGTTTCATCTCATTCTCTGGATCCAAACCCTGTCCACTGCCCAGTTCAAGGAACCAGTTTGCAAATCTGGTGCACTCTTCATTCTGGTCAAGATGCATGTTCTGGTGAAGATGGCATACATGAAGATGCTGCCAAAGGTGAGAATGGCAAAATGCAGCACCCACAATCTACTCCCTGGATCCATGAGGGATGACTGGAAGTGTCTGGTGGAAGTCACCTTCAAAGAGTATAGGGATTCCACCAAAGTCTGAGTCTACATTGAGCAAGATAGATTTTCAAAGGGATTTATTTTTCTCAGCAAGGGAACACTCTCTGAATTCTGATTGGGTCAATAACCACCCCAACTCAGATCTTCTTCACCAAGGGATTGCTCCCCAGTCTCTGATTGGGTCAATAGCCACCCCAACTCAGATAAAGTATGCTATGGTAGCTATGTAGATATAACATTCTGACTTGGCCTGGGCCTGCACAATGACAGTTTGTTCCCAGTTGTCCCTCACAAACCAGGCTAAACCCAAGTGTGAACTAATCACTCTCAAGGGAAAGGAGTGTAAAGTTTACTATCTAGCTGAGACACAATTCTGTCCTTTCAAGGGGCTCCTCTAAAGGCAGCAAGGGAAAGGAAAAAGAAATCTTGGGTAATGACCTGAGGTGCCACTTAACACTGTAGATAACATATTATATAGAGCCAGAGAGTAAGAGAAGAGCAGGAAGGTGGGGGGGAGTAAGCAAGAGTGAGCAGGCAGATAGGAGAGCAAGGAAAAGATGTGTAATTGCAGCAGTGGCAGCAATGTGGTGTGTATGCAATTTTTGGTAACTTAGGGTTAGGGTTTCCTAATGTGTAGATACATAGGCCATCCCAAAAAGGAATGCCACATGGGGTTTTAGGCAGTAAGCGAAATTGGTGACGTGTAAGTTTGTAAAGGTCATCCCCTAACACTCACTTTGCTTGTTCCCATGCCTTGCCTGTCAGTTATATAGATAGATAGATAGATAGATAGATAGATTCTCTCCCATAACTGCTCCATCCCATTAGGAGGGTGTTCATGTTCTGCAAGCCTCATCTTGAAGTAACCCCAGGCATATTCTATGGGGTTGATGGGTGTATGGTAGTTTGAACTCTCCACTTCTTAATCACTGAATACCTTGTCACAGGGAGAGGAAGATTTTGCCTGTAGGAATAAGCTAATCTGCACCTTGAAATCATGCATGAAAATTACATCCCTTCACCTTGATCAGACTAGCACTCTCCTTGTGTAGCAGTCATTCAAATTTGTGGGTGTGAGTGCTTGGTTACACCACATTTTCTTGTCTGTCCAAGTTCCTGTTTAGGATGCCTGCATTGTACTGGACTCATCATTCATTATTCTTCCACATTGGCCTCTGCATCATCATGTTATACAATGCACCTTTTGTATTCAGCCGTTTTTAGTTTTACAATTCCATGGATTATGCTGACAATCTTGATATCTCATAGCTTGGCCTCTTGTGGGGTCTCGGCTGTACTTCTTGAGGGAGCAGACGAGAGAGATCTAGGGGAAGATTGAGTTCAATCATGTGGTCTGGCCATTTCAAAGTTTTCGAATGATTATAACTGGAAATTTCCAATCAGAACAACACACCTATGGCAACTACAGACTCCTAACCATTGGCAGGTGTGTAGAGGTTCATCCTAGTATGCCACACAAACCAAATACATACAATCATTGTTAATCCAACAATAAACCAAAACTTTGGACTCTACACAACCAGCCGACTGGCACAACTTGTGGTGGTGTGAAGTTTGTGTCCATTTGGTTCACCAAAATCTGGCCCTGAGCAATGGACAAGGAAAATGTGCTCTGGCAAAGTGACATTGTGAAGTGGGATAACCATGCATAATGTTAATTGAATTTAGACTCATATTCATAACCTTTGACCTCCCTATTCAAGTATGATGTTGGGCCAATCTCCTCTAATACTGACATTTGCACATATGAGGGCAGTTGTGGAGGAAAAGTTCAGTCTGCGTCCTTGTGACTGGAAACTTCTGTCAGTGCAGCATCAGCTCAAACAAAAAGATGTTTTCACTGTCTCCCCAACTGGCTTGGGCAAAACATTGACATTTTGGATTCCTCTTCTTTTCAATCATGATGGAATCATCATCATTGTCACACCACTCAATATCACTGGAGAAAAGAACTGCAATGAGGCCATTTTGCATGGTTTTCCTGCCATCCATCTGTGTGCCAAGACAGCCACAGATCAAACATTCAAGGTATGTGACACTGGCAGCACTTTTGCTACCTGCCCCTTCTGATCATAGGTGATATAGGAAATTGAAAAACTGTTGAGTGATTCTTGAGTGTTGGTTGTGCCATTGTGAATGCAATGTTGAAGTTGTCATAGGCAAATGCAGCATGGAGAGTATGGACTTATTTTTTTATCTTTACACTGCTCTCTTTTCAGATTGACAATACTGTGTTATAGATCAATGACAAGATGATTGAAAGGCATGTGTGAGCGAGGACTTTGATAACCTTTTCAGGAACACATGTGGACTTCATGAAGAAGCCCATCCAGCCCTGCAAAAAGTTGCACCTCTCATTCAAGCTTTGCAACAAGATGCTGATAACCACCACAGCTTTTTGCCAGTCCCTTCAGCAAGGGCTCACAGCTTTTATTTATTTACAAAAGCTTACTATTTCAAATAGGGTGATGTTTCTGTCCACCACACATTGCTGCCATTTCCTGGGTTGCTTATCAAACATGTCAACATCACTATCATCATCATCTGTCCTTTTGCCAATCTCATCCCTGCTGAATTCCCCTAGATCCATCTCTTCCTGTGCAAATGAAGTTGCTGACAGCATTTCAGAACTCAGAATACTGTGGCAGTGGCAATCTCAATTATCAAGCAAAGCCAACACAAAATTCCACATCCCCAGAGCAACAGCCTGCACATCAGGAAAACCTCATGTGTACTTTTTGTGCATGCAAGACTTAAAGTACACTTTTCTTGCTGGTGAGACCTTTCAATTAAGTGATTCATTTGTTGGACAACAGACAAAGGAGTGCAAGTACGAAAAAGTAACATAATGGTAAATTTACTAGAAGGCTATTTTGAGTTCATGGTGTGCAGCATACTTGTTTACATAGAAGGCACAAAAAGCATCATAAGAGTGGTAATACTTGATATCCATAGGAAGGAAATGATGGCTGTAAATGGGAATGAGGTGGGCAGCATGATATATAGTGTCAATATGAATTATTGCAATGTTTAGCGGATGGTTTGCACAAAATGCAGGATGCACCATCCACATCCCAGTATCTTCATCAGGGGTGTTGCCCAGGGTGTCAAATCAGTGTACAACGGCACACAGATATAGGGTGTGGCCATACTTGAACGAAGAAAAACAAAGCACCTGCGCTATTGTCATTCTGGCCATACCATCAAGTTCTGGGTTTGTATTGATAAAAATGCAGTTGTATCGTGGATGGTCATTTCTCCAATGTGGGCATGCTCATATATGCTCCTGACACATCCCTCCAATGCCACTTAGGTCACTAGGGGCAAGGAATCTTGATGACACGGAGTTAAACACCCAGATCTTTCCATCAAAGTGGGAAGTACATTTGATGGAATTTCATTGATGTTGTGCTCATCATCCAGATGGAGCTGTTCAAATAGGAAACAGCGGAGCAGCATGGGGAGTTGTGGGATTGATAGTTCCACTGCAAGGTCACCACCTGTACAAGCCCATTTGTATTCTGAGAATTGGTGAGTTTATTGACATATAGCAGCATAATAGAGACATACTGGGTGTCTTTGACAACTTGATGTGAGCCAAAACTGATGTTGAACCATCATCAACCTCAATGTCTTTGTTATCCTCCTCTGGTTGCACATCAGCATGAATACCATCATTTGTGCCTCCATCTGGGGGATCACCTAAGAGAATTTATTAGACCCAAACAGTAGCCATTAGGGAGCTACAAACCATGATCAGCATTAATGTTCAAAAGACATGTTCCATCTAACATCCCACATCTGCAGAATTCTGCATGCACCACTGAGAGTTTGTCTAACTGCTGGTTTGTTAGAAGCATTTGACCAAGGGCTTGAAAATGGCTTGAATATTGCAATGGATCCTTGATTGCCTTGATATGTTGGCTTCAGTGATGGATGAGCACAAGCCATTTTGGCCACCAAAAGTTGGATTAGGAGTATGTAGTGTGTCATTGCATGCTGTTGAGGCAAGGAAAATGAGAGAAAAACACTGAGTGTGCTAAAATGGTTTAATACTGATGGAAACAATCCAGTGTGTCTTGAATTTGAATGAGTGTACACTTGGTGATGACATTCCTCTGAACCAGGTAGCAGAATTCCAGGAAAGCACAAAAGGCTCACACTCCTTCTGTTGGTATGTGACCCTCAATTGCAGGTAGGTATACCTGCTGGTGGTCCGGCACACAAGTGAGCTGTCTAATCTTTAAGTACCATGGTACTTACCTTCATGAGTGCTTTTGAGCTGTCGCCTGTCCATTGCTTGAATCCACACCCCTGGGGGAAGTGTCGCAAACCAGTGTATGGTGTAACTGCTGCCATTCTATTTGCAAGCCATCCTCTGCTCTTATGTCTTTAAACACCACTGAACATCACACCCATGCTGCTAATGCCACTAGTCATCCCAGTGCCATTTTGTTGGAGGCCCAAGGTAAATGGCACACCAAAGTGGAGATTGCTGCTGACAATGAAGCTCAGTGCCAGGCTCAAGCCATGAGTGACTTGGTTTCAATGCAAGTGTTGATGTGGATTGCAACTTTGGAAGCCAAGATGGAAGCCAAGAAAGTGCAGGCTCTATCTAGCAAGCCATTAGCAACACACCCCAAGCCCAGGGTCTGCAGACATACCCAGAAAAACAGCTGAAGATGAGATACTTGAAGGTGCTGATGGTAATACTGAAGGTGAAACCCTACTAGGTCAAGCCAAGGACCCTGTGGCTGCAGACTCCACTACTAGTGCCGACATGGGGTCATTCAACAAAGATCCTAGTGAAGACAAAGTGGATAATGGGACACAAAAGAGGGCTGTCAGATGGCTGGTCAAGTTGACATTCAGGGAAAGAGTTAAGGATGCACACAACAAGTTGGACCAGCCATTGAACAATGGGCATGAGGACAAGAAGTCACCTGGTAGTACCAGTACCACTGGGTGCAGTCAAGTTACTGGTAAAGGAAATTTAGTGTAAGCCTCCTTGCTTCTTTCCATCATGCTCATTCTCACCAAGTATACGCTCTACTTTCTCAATATTACTTCCAATCACAGTGCAACCAAGGCTGCCCTCCCAAGACTGGTGAAAAATTGGGCTTCTGCTGTTGTACTTTCAACCTGTGCCAGCGTCAGACCAGAGCCCTCTCATACAGCCTCCACCCATGTCCCACTCTCAGTTTCTAGCAAAGGATTGTCAATGAAGACACATACCACTAGCAAGTCTAGTTTAGCCCTACCCCAAACCCTGACAAACTCTGTGATGAACCTGTCTCATCCTCCTATCGGTGGCTTGGGAGAAGGAGACTCAGAGGATGATATCTATGAAGGTCCAGTGGGGATTGGGGCAAAGGCCGACATTTGGGGTAAAAGCATGAGAAAGGTGAGTGCTCTGTTCTGCCCAAAGGAAAAAATCTGACCACTATCATTAGTGTTGCCTCAGCTTGGCTTTTCATTTCTGTGGCTTTTTGTGCAGCTTTTGCTTGTAGCATCCACATTTCTTTGTGGATCTTGATGCTTCCAGTGAGTGAGATGTAGCATCCTGCTTCCCCTTCCAGGTAAAAAAATAATTACACAAATCCATCCGACAATCAATGAGAAATAAGTCCAAAATCAGGATTATTCTAATGAGAAACCCCCATGGGAAAAAGAAACCCCCCATTGCCGAGAAACCCTCTACTAAAAAGGTAACCCGGGGGCAAGGACTCCAAAAACCATTATACATCACATAAGCAAAATATTTCTTCGATTACAAACAAAGTAAAATTAAAATAAAAGTTCGGACTGTTTCTCATGGTTTCAAAACCTTGGTGCTCGCTGTGTGCAACAGTGAGCTCAATATTTTCATTTCTTGGTATTTTCAGCTAGTTTTTTTTAATCTACAGTACACATCTGGTAT
>KN825799.1:0-13346 GCA_000827395.1 Paxillus rubicundulus Ve08.2h10 | reverse complement strand
CTAATGTCATCTGGGCCAAAATCACGAAGGCCCGTTTTGCTGGCTACTGCCTCGTTTCAACTGCACGCTGATCAATTAGCTAAATACATCTGTGAAGGACAGCCACCACCAACAGACGAGATATGAGCACTTTGTACAACTAGACATGTATGTTGGTGTATAGAAAATATTACGTGCTTTTGAATGAAAAATCAATGAAAGGGTGTCTATGAGGAGTATGTGTAAATGAGTGAATGGAATATTGGGTACTGGATGATTTGCGGGCGGTGTGTGAGTGATGCGGCAGTGTACTTGAAGGTCTACACTCGAGGGGTTACCCGATATGGTAATTGTGCGGGTCTGCGGGTGTGTGGGTGCATGGGTCTGCAGGTGGTGTTGAGGATGTGTGGTGTCAACCTATGGGCCTTGGTGGGGTACTGGGTGATTTGCAGTCAGTGCTTGTGTGATGCCGCAGTGTACTTGAAGGCCTATGCTCGAGCAGTTACCTGATATGGTAATTTGTGGTCTGGGGGTCTGCAGGTATTGTGATACTATGTGACGAGTGACAAAGTATGTAGTCTGTGTACACAAGAGGACATGTCGGGCCATCCATTTGCTTATTCATCTGTCTGGCGCCCCTCTCCTAAGATCGGGGCCGGGCCATGTGGTGCAGTCACATGTACAGTATGAAAAGGGGCAAATAAAGAAAGCGGCAGACAGCGGTTTCGAACTCACAACAGTTCTCGTCAGGGGGCTTTACCGCTGCCCCTACCACTTGTCTATCTGACCGTGTTTAGGATACCAACTACCAATCTAATGTCCTACTTCGGGAGTTATGCTTAGTCAACAGGCACGACTATGGTAAGTGATACCCAAAGCTGGATTGGTTGCAATTTTGGGGAAATCACTTGGGAGATAGGAGTCTCTACTGTGGGAACCCAATGATCTAAAGCAGGAAGGGGCCTTTTGGCGCACCCACCAGCATTATTTGTGCGTTGCCTTGCACTCCCCACGGTGGTCCATACTACTGTGGGACCCTCTTATGTCATCCAACCAATGTGGATTCGCACAGGACACAGACCTACTGCTTCCACTTCATATACGGTATGTTCTTTGTCTGTACCCAGGTGGTATCTCATGACGCATTCTGATTGGCCCCTGGCATGTATTACCACCGCTGCACCAATGTTTCCTTCGACTCCAGAACTGTCACAGTACACCTTGGTCAGTGCTCACAATTTATCATGCCTACATACGGCCTCTTCTCAAATAGGTGCTATCTCTGTGATGTACAGTGTTCCTTCTTCAGGTAGTCTCTGAGAGTGATGGAACTTTTCTAGGTTAGCGGGATCTAGATTAAATGCATGAGTGAGGTGATGAAGGGAGGATCAGTGTCTCATAATGTAGCACTTTGCTGCCTTTTTCAGCAGTGACATGATTGGGTGGGAGTCTGGGTGTGCTGCTAGCCAAGTTACCACCTGGTGACAGAGATTCTGAACAGGGTGTGCTATTGGGATTAGTTTTGCATGTGCTTCAAGAACATCTGTAGCCATTGTTCACATCACTCCTGTGATACTTAGGATGGCTAAATGTTGTACTTGTTCCAGTTTTTTGACTATCCCTATGGATCCCCTTTGTGTCTTGTCCATTTTGCCTGCATAGATGGGTCTGAGCCATACATCTACTGTGCAGAACATTTTAGGGACCACCACTGCAGTGTAGAGTTGTTTCATTAGTGTTATGGGTATACCTTTCACTGCTAGTGATAGGCGCCATAGTTGGAGCATGTAGGCTGTCCCCTTTCCTATAGCATATGAGGTGTGTGCTTTCCAGCAGAGCTCATCATCTATTATCACCCCCAGGAAGCAGTGGGTTTTTGCTGGGTGTATGACATCACCATGGATTGTCATGGGCAGTCGCTCTCTCCATCTGTTCATAGAGAAGTCCATTAGTGCAAATTTGGAGGTTTCAAATTTCAAGTTGTGGTCCTTCAACCATTTGAAACTTCCCCCTTCTCTATTGAGCATGTCCTGTAGAGTCTGGTGTGTCTCTTGGAATGTGTCTCCTACTGCGATGAAAGCCACATTGTTAACAAACGCTAAGGTACATTCCTGATTCCTGATTGTTTTTGCTATTTCCACTAAGTCTGAGTTGTAGATGATGTACAGCACCATGGATAATGGATTGCCCTGTCCAATACCATTAGTTATGGGAATCCAGTCAGATATATAGCCATCAAAGGATAACTTAGTCCTTCTGCCTTTCAGTACCCGTTCCATGAACTCTACTAGAGATGATGGGATTCTTTGCTTCCTCATGTTAAGAAGTAGGCAATTCATTACAGCATTTGGGAAGGCTCCTTCAATGTCTAGGAACAGGATATATACCACCTTGTTTCCTTGCCATGCATTTTTCACTGTCACTTCTAGCAGATGTAGGGAATCAGTTGTTGATTTTCCTGGTCTTCCTCTGAAGTGGGTATCTGGGAGGAGTTTGTGTTTTTCTAGAAGATGTGTCAGCTGATCAGCTATTATAGATGTAAGAAGCTTTTCGGTTGTATTCAGAAGGGCAATTGGGTGATATGCTTTTGTGACTGTGTAGTCAGGTCTGCCCAGTTTTCTGAGCATGACTGTGGTGAAATCCCACCACTGTGCATAGTAGGTTTTCAAGAGAAAGACTGCCTGGAATAGCTGTAGGAGGTGAGGGGTTAGTATGTCCTCACACTGTTTGAATACAACATTGCGGATACCATCTGGACCTGGTGCTTTGTAGGGTTGTAATTTCACTATACAATGCTCCAGCTGCTCCTGTGTGATCTCACCTGGGTCAGTTATCTCTTCTGGGTAAGTGTGCGAATCTGGGACTGAGGATATGACCAGTGGGGGAGGGAAAAAGGCTTTGGCAAGTGCTTCACTTTTCTCCTCATTTGTACTTGCTGGTGTTGGTTCTTGTCCTGGCTGTTTGACTTGAACGGTGGGTATCCACAATGGACCTCCATCTGAAGGGTCAGCATTAAGATACTTATTGGCTATCCATATTTCTTCGCTGTTCAGGTTTTCTAGCCATTCTACCCAGTGGTCCTTTTTGGCTTTGCGTACAGCCTCTGAATATTTGTTTCACTTGAGGTGGTGCGTGTCATGACTGGAATGTTCAGGTAAGGTGTGCATCTTGTATGATAGTGCTGCCGCTTTCGTGGTTTCTTGCCTGAGTATGGTTAGTTCCCTGTTCCACCGATGCTTCACATGTAGACTTGGATGTGATAGAAGGATGGTCTCCTCTATTGTTTCCAATATGGCTTTCGTGATGCCCTCTGCCATTGACTGAAACTCTGCTCCAGTTATGATCAGCTGATTGGTTGGGTATTTAACAATTTTGCTTGACAATGTCTTCTTGAACTTTTTTCAGTCAACGTCTTTGAAGCTGCACGTGTGCTTGTCAGATCCGTGTTGTACCTCTAGGTCTAGAACTGTAAGTATGGGTATGTGATCTGTTCACGGGCCTCTAAGGGCTGGCTCCATGTGACAGCTGACTATGCTCTCTGTGGTGTCGTCCAAGCAGAAGATGTTGTCCAGTCTTGTCCAGTTCCAAGTTGCTAGGGCCTCCAGTGTAGGCATGTCTTTAGGTAATGCCATGGCCATGCCATACTCCACTAGCAATTCTGTTGGTGGTTGGGCTTCTGTAAGATATTGGTTAGTGAGGAGGTGCATGTTTCTTTCCTCTTCCAATAATGGGTGGTGTCAGTTGAAGTCTCCGATTCAAAGCATGAAGTTGTTTTCCGCTGCTTGTATCTGTAGGATGTTAGTTTCCAGGTAGGCAGAGAGGGTGTCCAGAGTTTCAGATGATGTACTGGTGTTGTAGACATTGAATATTGTACACCTGCCATAAGGACCTGTCAGCTGGATTATAATGATGTCACAGGAGGGGAAGGGGAACTGAGTCCAAGTGTTACTGTCTATGGATGCAGATATGAGGGTTACCACTCTGGACTCTTGATTCACACTGAGTATTGGAGTGTTGGGTATACAGCATGGTACTTTCATGTTGTTAAGGTATTATTGACAGTGTTAATGTAGGGTTCCTGCAATGCTAGGATATCCCATTCATCAGGGTTCAGGCTGTTGAGAAGTGGAATTTGTGCATCTCTCGATGCATTTAGGTTTGCTGCCATATTCACAGTCACATTGTCTTTTCTTGATGTCTACTATTCATGGGATGGGGAGGGTGATGTGGTGAGAGAGCACACTTCATCACTGGTGGAGGAGGGGGCAGGAGGGTGGAGGGGGATGTGGTCAGGAGTGTTGGTGTTGGTGTTGGTGTTCTAGAATGATGTAAGTGTGTGTTGTGTGTTCTGATGCTGGAAGCCTATGGGGATTCTGTTTGATGATGAGGTTGGTGAGAACCTTGCTCTGGATCCTCTTAGTCCTCTGGTGCCTACACCGCCTCTGATTGGGAACAGAGGCTGTTTAGCCTGCTGATGTTCACTCTGACCAGGTGCGAAGTCTAGCGTTGTTTGATATAGATTGATGTGATCATTGTCGCCTATGTTAGTCTCCATGGATGGTGGCATTTTGTTGCAGTATGGAGTAGGTTTTGGTGGAAGAAGTACATGAGTCCAGCTTTCGTTGGTGGGGAAATAAGGCATGGAGTTTTCTAGGTGTCTCATGTCCAGGATAGCGCATTCTTGTTTGTAGGTGGGGCAGTGGCAATCATTGCTAGAATGACTGCCATTCTCACAGCTTATGCAGTAGCATGTATTCTTTGAGGTGCATTTGCTCAACCTGTGTTCCTCCCCACATGTAGTGCACGCATCACGTTCAGCATGGCAGTTCACCACGATGTGCCCCCATCTTTGGCATTTTGCACACCTGGTGGGTTCCTTCTTGTCCTTATGGGGACATAGCTTCTCCTTGCACATGTATAGTCTGTCTTTCATGAATTTGTTGGCAGAGTGAGGGTTGGCAAGTTGGAGAAGGATGTGTGCTACACATTGGTTTGGGGCTCACTTGTGCTTGGGTTTGATCCACTTCGTGAGGATTACGCTGTTTTCTGTTAGATTGTTTTCCATTTCTAGGGCTCTTCGCCAGTTAGTATCTTCAATGGGGGTGGATATTGGAATGAAAGGGACTATAACTGTGTAAGTGTGATACTTCATTTCTACTGGTGTTTCTAGTGCATTCAGGAAGTGTTTGCAGTTTCCTTCCTTCCTTAGCCATTTGGCCAATGACATGGAGTTGAGCTCTAATATGAGACCTCCACTTTTGAGTTTGGTGATAGCTTTGATGTTGAGGTCTGGGCAGTCGTCCTGCTTAATGGTGGTCAGTATTTTCTGAACTTCTTTTGCTATCGATGCAGCTGTTTTCCCTGGTTTGTATAGGGAGTTGCCTTCAATGGCCTCTAGAAGGATTTGTCTTTCCTTTATTCCCACTCAGGTGACTGCCATGTCCACCATTGGGTGTTGGGCATGTGAGTTCTTGACTGCATCACTGTAAGAAGGGGAGTTAGCGTTCTGTGTGCAGGATTGAGATGAGGTTGCCTGTTCATTGGTTTTGTCTATCAGCTTTTCCAACTCCTTTGTGTTGGTCTCCATTTGCTCTGCCATTTGTAGAAGGTTTGCCATGTGTGGGGAGATGGCTATTACTACTTGTGAGGTGACTTCTCCAGAGATTATTTCCTTGACTTGTTCACTGATTGTGATTGCCACTTTCGAGGCCTCTTGTTCTCCTATAAGGTAGGTGATTGCTCTTATTGCTTCTATGGCCGGCCTTGATATGTTCTTGAGCTGTGAGATATTGAAAAGTGTGGTCATTAAGTGTTCAGAGTTAATGGGTTCACCTACAATGCATAATAGTTTGCTTTCCAAGTATTTCAGGCCGCTTTCTGCATCCTTCACAGTATAGTTTTCTACTTCCACATTTGCCCTGAGCATGGACAAGCCCTGGGTTGCACTTCTGGTAGACCTCTTGGTTGTGATGGATGGGGAGTTTGCAGTTGTGGCAGTGGTGATGGGACTTGTCGGTCTCATCATCCCACTTTTACCGTTGCCAGGAGCCATTTCTTTGTTCCCAGCGATGTAGGGGCTGTTTTTCAACAGCCTGAGGGGTTTTTTGGTTGGGTATATTAGTCTGGTTGGTGCTTTAGCTATTGCTAGTTCTTTCTTTGCTCATTCATTTTTGGGGTCCCAGTTGGGGTGCCACATGGTGAGAAGTTAAGCTCGTTGGAGAGGTAATTGGCAACATCTAGCTGCTGTGACTCTGAGAAATTTGTGTCCAGACAGAAGGGTGATAGAACAGGAGAGGGGATCAGAACTGTTTTGTGTGAATATCTTTGCAAAACCTTTGAAAACATGGACTATCTTCACTATGGATTTACTTCCTTCTTGCTGTGCCTTTACAGTAGCAGATGGTGGTTGCATATGTTTCCAAGAGCTACCCTTGGACCCTACCACTGAGGTTGAATCATTGTCCAGCTTGCACTTTGAATGACTGATACTTGTCAGCCTTGAAGTTGGGGCTGAGCTAGCATTGGAACTGAGGAATGTTGATGGAATGGAGGGGGAGATGGCTTCAAGGTTGATGGTTGTGGTGGATGGATATGCAGCCTCAAGAGGTCTGTTAAGATGCTAAGTCCTCCGGGCTGTCTGGAGTTGTCGGAGGCGGAAGCGGACGTCAGCTTCAACTTATATGTTGCACCCTTGTCTGAGTTCAGTCTGATATTTACGAAGGGCGGAGTGGAGGAGCGGAGGTGCGGAGCGGAGGTGCGGAGGTGCGGAGGTGCGGAGGTGCGGAGGTGCGGAGCGGAGGAGCAGGGTGACGGCGGTACAGAGTAGTAGGATGAGTTATCAGAGGTCAGAGGTCAGAGGGTCAGAGTGACAACAAGAAGGCTGGCTTCAAGTGTTGAGCGAGGGACTTAAGTTGGGCAGAGAGGAGGAGTGATCAAAGTTGATATTCAAACTGAGGAATACAGAATACAAGAGGGGTTTATATACTACAGGGACAATTAAACACGGAGGGCACCAGAGTGCCAGAGTGAAGCGGGATGTGAGTCAGAGATGTCAAAGAGATAGGATTAAGTTGGGAAATGTCAGAAATTAGATTAATTGGAAGGTGGGAACATTAGATATGTCAAACATCTGTCAAAGATGTGAATGATAAGGAATCAAGGCACAGGAATGGAAATGTTAAGGAGAAGGCAGAAATGCAGAGAAACGGGAAGGCAGAGAAGCGGACTTGGTCCAGAGTGGGCTCCAGAGAAGCAGAGTTGACTTGCATGGCACAGAATATGACAGTATCCCCCTTTTAGGCCTAAACCCCTGAGGGCCAAATAGGGTTTGAATTCTGCGGAGATTAATTCGGGGTGTGAATGTCGATATAACTTTTTTAGATGGAAAAATCTTCACTTGTATCTTGTCACCTCCCATCATGTCTTCATCCATTGCCAACAACCTAACCAAGTGGAACGACAAACAACTCCGCGAGAACGAGGACGAGGACGATGAATTGTTCGAGAAGAAGAGTGTGGAGCATAGGCGTCGTATGAAGGCATGGAAGGAGGCAGAGTGTTGGATGGCGGAGGAAGTGGCAAGGCAGAAGGCAGAGGAAGAGGTGAAGCAGAAAGCAGAGGTTGAGGTGCAGAGGAGGGCAGAGGTAGAGGCAAAGGTGTGCGCAGAGGAGGTCGCGCAGGCACAGGTGAGTAGTGTAGTAACCAATATACTTCTCACTGATTTCCTTGGAGTCAAGACAGGGCTCAGTCTTGGGCCCATTGAAGGGAAAACAGCTGAAGGTGGTGGCAAGCGGAACCGCAGAGGTCATGGAGTCGGTAGGGGGCATAACCCCATGTTATGGATGCTCGGATGATGGGGTGGCGTATGAGATGAGGGCGGCCGGGGGCAGCAAGGCGAGGTCATGCGACAATTGTCGCCGACTGTGGCACAAGTGTGAGCGGCCAGGGGATGCACAGCCATCCCAGCAGAGGAAGCGGGAGGAGGTGATGTCACCACAGGCTGGAAAGAAGAAGGCGCGGACGAAGAGTCCAGCGGCAGACGAGGAGGAGGAGGACACAGAGGACTGCGAGGCAGAGGAGAACCATGACACACTCACAGAGGTCCTCTCAGCGATGGTGGGGGAGATGCAGAACATGGCTGCGGATGGGAGGTGTGTGGCTGCAGAGAGCCATGCACAGATGGAGAGAGTGCTGGGCACCCTGGAGGAGATCTGGGGTTGCCTAGACCCGGAGTTCACTCCGGAGGAGCTGGAGGAGGGGTCAGAGGAGGACTAAGAGGAAGAGGAAGTGGCAGAGGCAGCCAGCCTTGAAGGGCCGGAACGAGGAGGAAGCAGAAGTGGACGAAAGTGTTTAAGATAGTTGTTTTTTTTGTGTGTACAATGTAGTCCGGTCCTTCGCCTGTGGCAAAATAAAAGTGTTTATGGTCATAATGTCAGAGGTAGCGGAATAAAGACTGGAGTTAAGTGGAGTAAGGCCCGGGTTTGGTGGGGTATTTGGAGTGGAAGTGTTCGACCAGTTCAGAGGCATGCCCGAGTTCCATCGTTCATAACCATGATGTTTCTTCGTCAGTCCCTTCATAGCCAGCCCAGTGGATGAGGTAGAGTAGTTGGCAGTGCCTTCTCTGGCAGTCAATTTTCGAGTCTAGGATTTCGGAGATCTTGAATTCTGGTTCGTTGTCAATTACGACCGGAGGCGGTGGAGGTTGGTTCTGGTTGGGGATGGTGTTCGGGATTGTGGGTTCTAGTTATGAGATGTGGAAAACAGGGTGAACAGAGTTCATAGTGTCAGGTAGACAGAGGGTGAAGGAATGGGTACCGGGTTGCACGATGATAGGGTAGGGACCAAGGTTTTTCTCCAATAGTTTTTTAGAGGGTTGGGTGGAGTGGAAGTACTTGGCCTTGACGAAGATGAGGTCTCCGACTTTGAAGTCCAGAGCCGGAATTCATTTGGCGTTGGCGGGACCTTGGTATTGTTGTTGTGCGAGGGCCATCTCCAAGTGGAGGAACTGATGCAATTCGTCTAAGTCAACGGCGTATTTGCGTGCACGAGCGGAAGTGAGGTCGCACTCTGGATGTCTGGAGATATTCGGGTGGTAGCCTTTGTTAGCAAAGAATGGTGATGCTCCAGTGGTGGCGCTTGGCACATTGTTGTAAGCGAATTCCGTGAGCAGTAAGAGTTCTGACCAGTTGTCTTGCTGGTAGTTGCAGTAGATCCGGAGGTATTGTTTGAGGGTCTGATTCATCCGTTCCGTCTGTCCGTCACTCTCCAGGTGGTAGCCGGAGGTGAAGTGGAGGTGGATGTTGAGGGATTTGCCGAGGGAGCGGAAGAAGTGGGAGACGAACTCAGAACCCCGGTCGGAGGTGACATACGAGGGAACTCCGTGCTTGGAAAACATGTGGAGGAAAAATAACTTGGCTAGTTTTGGAGATGTGATGGTATCGTGCGTCAGAATGAATATGCATTGCTTGGAGAGGCAGTCAACAACTATGAGGATGGCAGTGAAACCGGAGGATGCAGGGAGTTGTTCAATGAAGTCCATAGAGATGGAGTTCCAAGGTTTCTCCAGGATCGGGAGTTGTTTGAGGAGTCCGTATGGGTGGTGCCTAGGGACTTTGGCACGGGTGCAGGTGGTACAGGAGCTGACATATTCTTTGACGGATGTACGGAGTCCTGGCCATGTATATTCGCGTCGGATGAGTTCTAAAGTCCAGTTTTGACCAAAATGTCCTGATAGGGGGTGGTCGTGCTTGTAGCGGAGTACGTGGAGGCGGAGGTCATTCGTGTCTGGGACATAGATCCGGTTATCAAGGTGGAGGTAGCCCTCGGAGTCTACTGTCCAGCGGGAGTCGGGCATGTCTGACATGTGAGTGGAGGCAACTTGGTCAGAGGGGAGTGTGGACAGGATGTCCTGATGGAGTTGCTCAACATCGAACAAGGTGCTTGCGCGGAGAACGGGGTGTATGAGGATGGTGGCTCAGAGGGACAAAGCGAGCTGTTCTTGGGTGAAGACGGGTCTGAGGTTTTGAGGATTGACTTGAGTGTAGTCCCTATCCCCCTCTTTTGGGTAGATGTCCCAATGTCTAGTGAGGGCATCGGGTTTGGCTCCGAGTTTTCTGGGGCGGAAACAGATGACAAGGTTGAACTGGGAGAGGAACTCTGACCACCGGGCTTGGCAGCGTGTCAGGATTTTGGAGGTGGAGAAGTATTCGAGGTTTTTGTGGTCTGTGACGACGTCGACTGGAGTTGCAGAGCCCTCTAGGTAGTGGCGCCAGGAGTGAAATGCTTGGTGGATGGCAAGGAGTTCTTTGTCATGAGTGTCGTAGTTGAGTTCTGGAGCAGTGAGGGTCCGGGAGTAGAATGCGACCGGGCAGAGTTCGTCATCCGGGCATCGGATGGAAAGGATGCCAGCGATGGCATAGTCAGAGGCATCAGTCTCAACGATGATAGGGGTGTCAGGCACCCAATGCATCAGACGAGGAGCAGAGGTGAAGGTGTCTTTCAGGCACTGGAAAGCGGAGCAGCATTCGTCAGAGAAGTTCCATGGAGCATTTTTTCGAGTGAGGCGAGTGAGCAGAACAACAATGTCGGAGTAGTTATAAATGAAACGACGATAGAAGTTGGCAAAACCGAGGAATGACTGAATGTCTTTGACCTTCCGTGGTTCCAGCCAATCAGTAATAGCTTTGACTTTGTCAGCAGACATAGTCAAGCTGCTGGGAGAGAGGAGGTATCTGAGGTATTTGACGGAGGAGGTATGGAATTTGCACTTCTCCGGTTTAGCATATAGTCCATGCTTCCAGAGTTGACGGAGTACCTCACAGACGTGCTCCTTGTGAGAGGCCATGTCCTGGGAGTAGATGAGGATGTCATCCAGATAGACTACGACGCAGACACCAAACATATCAGCAAGGATTGTATTGATGAAACACTGGAAAGCCGCTGGAGCATTGGTCAAACCGAACAGCATTACTAGCCACTCATAGGAGCCATAGCGGGTGTGGAAGGCGGTCTTCCATTTGTCTCCGGGCGTGATGCGGACAAGATGGTAGGTGTGCCAGAGATCAATCTTGGTATAGACTTTACCACAGCTCGGGGAGTCGAGGAGGTCGGAGATGAGTGGGAGTGGATAGTGGTCTTTCTTCGTGATTTTGTTGAGTCCTTGGAAGTCGACGCAAAGTCAGAGTGAACCATCCTTCTTGCGGACAAAGAGAACCGGAGTGGCATTCGCAGAGGAGGAAGGGCAGATGAAACCTTTAGCGAGGTGTTCGTCGAGGAAAGCGTGGAGGGAGTCCAGCTCAGTGGCAGACAGGGAGTAGATGGTTCCGAGCGGAGGAGAGACTCCTTCTTCCAGGTTGATCTTCAGGTCATGTTCACAATGAGGGGCAAGCCGGGAGGCCTTGCTTTTACTGAAAACATCAGCGAAGTTGTGGTATTCCAGCAGAATGGTGGAAAGATCTACTGGGTCAGCTTCGGCGGAGGTTGCACAGAGCTTACTTTCCTTGGAGCAGAGATGCAAGCTGAACTGCACAGAGCCTTCTAGATGGCATGCAAGCGCGAAAGAGGCAGCGTTGATGAGGGCGATGTGAGGAGCCTTGTGGTCAGAGAAACACGGCATATCGGAGTGGTCGGAGTCAACCGGCAGAGGGGATTCCAGGGGTTGCAGACGTGACGTTGGGGGCATTGGCGCTTGCTGCTGGATTGAACGGAACGTGATACTGCCCAATACCCAGTCAATCAACAGATTGTAGCGGGTGAGCCAGTTGTGCCCTAGAACAAGTGAGCAGGCGGAGTCCAACGGAGTTACATAAAATGTAGCGGAGGTGATATCGCTGGTGGGGAAACGAACGGAAAGGTCTACAGTTTCGGTAATGTAAGAATTGGAAGTACCATCAAATAAATGGAGGAGAATGGGGGGAACAGAATAAGTTTTGATCTTGTTTTTTGTGATAAAAGTAGTATCTATAAAACAGTCACTTGAATCAGAATCTAAGAGGGCAGGAAAATTGGGGATGTCATAAGAAAGTATAGAAACAAACAGAGTCAGGGAATTGGGATTGGAAAGAGCGGACCCATTGAGTTTGGTCTCCTTTGGTGCACAGCCGAAGTCAATGCAACCCCCATCCTGTGCAGAGTTTTGGGAGTTGCTGACTATTTTTTCACCTCTGAGGCAGAGGCAGGCGGGTTAGTGTCTGGCGAAGCAGAGGTAGTGGCAGTGTGGGCTCTGGCTGCCTTGGAGGTGGATTTGCAGCAATCCTTTGCCATATGGCCAGAGCCACCACAGAACATACAGAGCTTCAGGTCAAAGCGGCGCTTACGCTCCTCAAAGGTGAGCTTGCCATCTTTACCGAGCTTCTGCGAGAGGTCAGGCTGGGGAGGACGAGGAGGTGGAGCTTTCACTCTAGAGTCGGAGTTGTGGACGGAAGTGGAGTTAGCAGGGTTGGGTGCGAACTTTGCGGGGGACAATATGTGTGGTTTGGACGGAGGTGGGTTGGTGGGCTTCGCTTGGCGGGTGATTTCAGACTTGCGCTCCCAGTAGCATGCGTCGATGCCTTGCAAGAGGATGCGGAGTTCGGTGAGCATAGTGGGTTTGCCCACACGAGCAATTTTGTCCTTGATGCGGTCCGGAAGTCCACTGTAGAAGTGGTGGCAGAGTGCGCCATCTCCGTAGCTGCGGACTTGCGATGCAATGCAGTTGAACTCTACAACGTACTTATTGATGCGCTGACTGTCCTTCATGGAGAGGTTGTCTCATTGGTGTTCGGCGTCTGCGACAGGGTCATGAGGGCTGAAATTAGTCTGGAGTTCGAGTAAGAATTTGCGGTAGTTGTTCATCCATAGCGGATGGAGGTCCGGATCTTCCACATGGAGGAGGTCAGGCTCAAACCATTTGAGAGCCATGCCCTTGAGGTATGATTGGGCAAAGGTGACTTTGGCATGGTCAGTCTGGAATGCACGGGGACGGTCTTGGAAATTACATAAGCTCGCACGGAACTATGAAGGTGCAGCGCTTGCAGGTGTTGGTGCCGTCAAAGGTATCTGGTTCCTGGACTTTGGTGCGCTGAGATGGTTCAGAGGTGAGGTTATGACGGGTGATGTCGGCAAGGCCACGGACGGCATCGGCAAGTGCTATTATTGGATTGTGTCATATTCCGTGCCGCACAAGTCAACTCCGCCTCTCTGGAACCCACTCCGGACCAAGTCCACTTTCTCCGCCCTCCGTTCCTCCGCTTCTCCACCCTCCATTCCTCCGCATTTCCGCCTTCTCCTTAACATTCTCGTTCCTGTGCCTTGATTTCTTATCATTCACATCTTTGACAGACGTTTGACATATCTAATGTTTCCACCTTCCGAATAATCCGATTTCTGAC
>KN825798.1:0-13348 GCA_000827395.1 Paxillus rubicundulus Ve08.2h10 | reverse complement strand
ACCTTCTGTAACTATGTTTGCAATCTCTGGAGTTTTAGGGGTTACCTCCAGAGTGTCCTCCGTCGCATTAGCTTTCTCCTTCTTTTTCTCCCACCTCTTCCCTCCTCCTCCTTTTCTCAGCTCCTTTGCCCAACGCTGATAGGTGTAGCAGTCATCGGAGTTGTGTCCGGACTGTTGGTGGTGCTCACACCAGGCAGTGGAGTTGGGCAGACGAGCGGAGGACTTGTTGGAGACCTTGAGGGCAGAGTCCGAGGATCCAGAAGGATTGAGGCACACCTCCTCCAAGGTGATGCAGGTTTCCACAGCGTCGAAGGTGAGTTTGCTGTCTTCGATGGTGTTGATGATGGAGGAGGTGAACATGTTCCATTCCGGAGTTTTCGGAAGGGAATTTAGGAGGATGAAGGCAAGGAGTCTCATGTCGACCATGAACTTCATTCTGGCAAGGCAGGCTTCCAAAGTGCGGAGCGACACGATGTGCTCGGAGATAGTGGAGCCTCTGGACCATGCGGAGTTGAAGAGTTGTTGGAATATGTAGAAAGCGGAGGTGAGGCTGGACACTTGGTGAATGGAGAGGAGTGCATCGAAGAGGTCCTTGGCGGTGGTGTGCATTTCCATTTGAGGAGGAGGGCATCGCTGATGGTGTCCTGAATGATTCCATGTGCTCTCTTGTTCCGCTCCATCCATTTTTGGACTTCCTCTGCTGTGGCTGTGCCGGAGATAGTCAGAGATCCAGATAAGGAAGGGGAGATGGTTGAGGGACCAGGAATGCTGGGGGACGTGGCAGGAACAGGTCAATCAGCCCATCCATTACTGAAAATGCCCTTACTAAAATATCTACTTGGCCAACCCATATCATACAGGATTTTCTCACACCTCAGCCCATCCATACCCTATGACTACAGGCCATAGGTCGGCTGACAATCAGCTGGCCCATCTGGTATGTGTTTTTGTCAACCTCGGCTGGCCGTATCCTACAGTACCCAAGCACTACATTATGTGACTGCTTTTGTCTGACTCAAAGTCTGACCCATCCTCCAAGTTCCTTGCAGCCTCAATCCTTGGGCATGTTCAAATTCATCCTCCATTGGCAGATGTACATTCCTTTGAGCTGGTGAATGGATGGGGTGGTTCCTTGTTACTAATTTTGTTTGTAGAACTGTCTTGGAGTTTCAAGAAGTGAGGGTCCATCTGGTAGTAGGGTCCTGGCTGACTTGGGGCCACATCCTCATATGAGAAGCATGGGGGCCAAAAAGGTAAGATTTCTGGATCCAGTGAAGGCCACTGAACATGTCTTTTCAAAGGACTGGGGTTTATGGGGAGAGTCTAGAGTGACTTGAAGTGTTGATCGGTGAATTATTGCCAGTGTACATTGAGGCAGTCATTCCAAAAGCTAATTGGTCCAATGTCTCACCTCCAGCTCCTCTGCTGGCAGTAGTACCACCACAAGCCCACAAGCAAGAGTGATTTCTGCTCATTGAGCTGTAAGTAAAAACTCACATTTTCCTTACCCCCAACTGATTATTTTCTCTTCTTTGCACATTTCCCAAGGTTCTCAATCCCCACTTGAGCTCTCTGAGAACACTTGGGCATCAGTACAGTCACCCTGGGATCACTAGTGCAGCACACTGGAGCAGTGTAGGTCTATTTGGACCTTGTCTTGGGGCTTCACATGTAAAATAACTGTTGAGATCCAGAGTTCCTCTACACTGTCCCAGAGTTGTCAGAGGCAGAGTGGACATCAGCTTCAACTTATGTGTTGTGCCCTTGCCTGAGTTTAGTCTGGTATTTGCAGTGGGGCAGAGTGGTGGAGTGGAGTGATGGTGGAACAGAGTAGTAAGGGGGGGTGGTTGGAGGTTGGAGGGTCAGAGTGACAACAAGAAGGCTAACTTCAAGCGTTGAGGGATGGACTTAATGTGGACAGAGAAGAGGAGTGATCAAAGTCGATATTTGAACTGAAGAATACAAAATACAGGAAGGGTTTATATACTATGGTGACAAGTAGTATGGAGGGTACCAAAGTAATGGAGTGAAGCAGAATGTTAGTCAAGGATGTCAAAAAGATAGGATTAAGTTGGAAGGAGTCAGAAGGAGTCAAAACCAGATTAATTGGAAGGTGGAATTATTATATATGTCAGATGTTTGTCAAGGTATGAAGGATGAGCAACAAGGTACAGGAATCAGGGGGTAAGAGATATAAGCAGAAAAGCAGCGGTGCAGAAGAGTGGACTTGATAAGGCAAGAAAGGCAGAGTTGACTTGTCAGGACATGGTATATGACAGTATCCCCCCTTTAGGCCCAAACCCTTGAGGGCCAATAGGGCTGAGGGTACAATGGAGTGGAAATCTGGTGGAGATTGAATTGGAGCACAGAGTTGGTATAACTTGGATGGAAAAAACCTTCACTTGTATCTTATCATCTCCCATCATGTCTTGATCAACCACAAATGATATCACCAAGTGGAGTGATGACCAGCTCCGTGAGCATGAGGACAAGGATGACAAGTTATATGAGAGGAAGAGTGTGGAGCACAGGCATCATATGAAGGTGCAGAAGGAGGCAGAGCATCAGAGGGCAGAGGAGGAGATGAGGCCAAAAGTGGAGGAGGAGGCAAGGCAAAAGGTGGAGGAAGAAGCAAAGCAGAAAGCAGAGGTCGAGGCATGGAGGAGAGCAGAGGCAGAGGCAGAGGTGAAGGCATGTGCAGAAGAGGTCATGTGGGTGCAGGTGAGTAGCATAGTAATTGTAATGTACTTTTCACTGATCTTTATTGGAGTCAAAACAGAGCTTGGTCTTGGGCCCTTCCAAGGGCAAACAGCCAAAGGTGGCAGTGAGCAGAGCAGCGAAGGTTGTGGAGCAAGCAGGGGGCCTAGCCCTGCTCTATGGATGCTCAGGTGCTGGGGTAGCATGCAAGATGAAAACGGCCAGAGGTAGCAAGGCAAGGTCATGCAACTGTTGTCACTGACTGAAGCACAGATGTGAGTGGCCAGGGGACATGCTGGGCAGTATCACATTCTGTTCAATCCAGAAGCAAGTGCCAACACCCCCAACGCCACCTCCACAACCCCCAGAATCCCCTCTGCCAGTTGACTCCACCTCTGCCGATATGCCATGTTTCTCTGACTGCAAGGCTCCTCACATTGCCCTCACCAATTCTGCTGCTTTTGCACTCGCATGCCACTTGGAAGGCTCCATGCAGTTCAGCCTGCATCTCTGCTCCAAA
Source organism: Paxillus rubicundulus Ve08.2h10 (assembly GCA_000827395.1). Lineage (NCBI taxonomy): Eukaryota > Fungi > Basidiomycota > Agaricomycetes > Boletales > Paxillaceae > Paxillus > Paxillus rubicundulus. Next base: position 10,131 of record KN825798.1, on the reverse strand, counting down.
TAAAGTAAGCTCTGTGTAACCTCTGCTGAAGCTGACCCAGTAGATCTCTCTGCCATTCTGCCAGACTACCATGATTTTGCTGATGTCTTCAGTAAAAGCGAAGCCTCCCAGCTTGCCCCTCACTGCAAACATGACCTAAAGATTGACCTGGAAGAAGGAGCATCTCCTCTGCTCAGAACTATGTACATATTCCCTCTTCGCTACCGAGTTGGGCTCCCTCCATGCCTTCCTCGACAAACACCTCGCTAATGGCTTCATCCGCCCTTCCTCCTCCACTCACGCTTCTCCAGTTCTCTTTGTCCACAAGAAGGACAGTTCACACCACCTTTGCATTGACTTCTGAGGACTCAACAAAATCACGAAGAAAGACCGCTATCCACTCCCGCTCATCTCTGACCTCCTTGACTCTCTGAGCCATGGTAAAGTCTATACCAAAATTGACCTCCAGCACACCTACCATCTTGTCCACATTGCACCCAGAGACAAATGGAAGACCACCTTCCACACCTGCTATGGCTCCTATGAGTGGCTAGTAATGCCATTCAGTTTGACCAATGCTCCAGGGGCTTTCCAGCATTTTATCAATACAATCTTTGCTGATATGCTTGATGTTTGCATCATAGTCTATCTGGACAACATCCTCATCTACTCCCAGGACATAGCCTCTCACAAAGAGCATGTCCATGAGGTCCTCTGCCAACTCCGGAAGCACAGGCTATATGCCAAACCTGAGAAATGTGAATTCCACACCTCCTCCATCGAATACCTCAGATACCTCCTCTCCCCTAGTGGCCTGATAATGTCCGCTGACAAAGTCAAAGCTACCACTGATTGGTCAGAACCTCAGAAAGTCAGAGACATCCAATCCTTCCTCGGTTTCACCAACTTCTACCACTGCTTCATTTTCAATTATTCCAATGTCATGGTTCCACTCACTCACCTCACTCAGAAGAATGCTCTATGAAACTTCTCCAATGAATGCCACTCTGCTTTCCAGCATTTGAAAGATGCCTTCACCTCCGCTCCCATTCTGACTCATTGGGTGCCTGATGCCCCTATCATCATTGAGACCAACACCTCTGACTATGCCATTGCTGGCATCCTTTCCATCCGCTGCCCGGATGACAAACTCCACCTGGTTGCATTCTACTCCCAGACCCTCACCGCTCTGGAACTCAACTATGACACCCATGACAAAGAACTCCTCACCATTCATGAAGCATTCCACTCCTGGCACCACTACCTAGAGGGCTCTGCACCTCCAGTTGACATCGTCACAGACCACAAAAACCTTGAGTATTTCTCCACCTCCAAGATCCTGACACACCGCCAAGCCCACTGGATGGAGTTCCTCTCCCAGTTCAACCTTGTCATCTGCTTCTGCCCTGGGAAACTCAGAGCCAAACCCGATGCCCTCACTAGACATTGGGACATCTACCCAAAAGAGGGGGATAGAGACTATGCTTGAGTCAATCCTCACAATCTTAGACCCGTCTTCACCCAAGAACAGCTCACTTCTTCCCTCCAAGCCACCATCCTCGTACACCCCGTACTCCATGCAAGCACTCTGTTCGATGTTGAGCAACTCCATCAGGACATCCTATCTGCACTCCCCTCTGACCAAGTTGCCTCCGCTCACATGTCCAACGCATCTGACTCCCACTGGACAGTAGACTCCGAGGGCTACCTCCACCTCTGCATACTCCGCTACAAACATGACCACCCCTGATCCGGACATTTCAGTCAAAACTGGACTTTAGAACTCATCCGACATGAATACACATGGCCAGGACTCCATACATTTGTCAAAGAATATGTCAGCTCTTGTACCACCTGTGCCCATGCCAGAGTCCCTAGGCACCCCCCATATGGACTTCTCAAGCAACTCCCAATCCCAGAGTAACCTTGGAACTCCATCTCCATGGACTTCATTGAACAACTCCCCACGTCCTCTGGTTTCACCACCATCCTCATAGTCATTGATCACCTCTCCAAACAATGCATTTTCATTCTGACACACGACACCATCACATCTCCAGAACTAGCCAAGTTATTCCTACTCCACATGTTTTCCAAACACGGAGTTCCTTTGCACATCACCTCTGACTGGGGTTCTGAGTTCATCTCTCACTTCTTCTGCTCCCTTGGCAAAGCACTCGACATCCGCCTCCACTTCACCTCTGGTTACCACCCAGAGGGCGATGGACAGACAGAACAGATGAACCACACCCTCAAACAATACCTTCGGATCTACTGCAACTACCAGCAAGACAACTGGTTGGAACTCCTACCGCTTGCAGAATTTGCTTACAACAACATGCCAAGTGCCACCACCAGAGTATCACCATTCTTTGCTAACAAAGGCTACCATCCAAACATCTCCGTCCATCTGGAGTGCAACCTCACTTCCACTCGTGCATGCAAATACGCTGTCAACTTAGATGAATTGTGTCAATTCCTCCGCTCAGAGATGGCCCTCATGCAACAATGCTACCAAGGTCCCACTGACACCAGACAAACTCCAGCTCCAGACTTCAAAATCAGTGATCTCATCTTCGTCAAAGCCAAGCACTCCCACTCACCCAACCCTCTAAAAAACTATCAGAGAAAAACCTCAGTCCCTACCCTATCATCACACAACCCAGCACCCATTCCTTCACCCTCCATCTACCCAACACTATGAACTCCATCCACCCTGTTTTCCATATCTCCCAACTGGAACCCACAGTCCCAAACACCATCCCCAACCAAAACCAACCTCTGCTGCCTCCAGTCATAGTAGACAATGAACCCAAATATGAGATCTCCAAAATCCTCAACATGAAAATCAACTGCCGGAGAAGACACTGCCAACTTCCACATGAACTCCACATGGATTCCAATCTGGCACTGAAACTCTGAGCGGATCTACCTGGCAGCAGAGTGCAGGTAGGAACTCCGACATTCCAGAAATGCAGAGTTGTTGTTCCAGTTCCAGAGTTCACTTTATTTTGTCAAAGGGCACAACACATAAGTTGAAGCCAACATCCACTCTGGTCCTCCAACAACTCCAGACAGCCCAGAGGACCTGGATTTAACAGGAGCAGAGGTATGATCTCTAACTTTCTGGAAATGTGGAGTTGGTATTCCAGTTCTTGACTTCACTGTATTTTGTCACCTCAATACTCCACTCTGCTGTCACTCTGTTCCACTGTTACTCTGCCCATCTGCTAAATACCAGACAGAACTTGGACAAGGGCACAACACATAAGTTGAAGCCAAAGTCCACTACAGACAGCCTGGAGGAACCAGATTTAACAGATGTAGGATAATGATGGAATGCCCCTGGAGGCTTGAGAGCAATGATAAGGAAAGGATAATACTGTAGTAATATGACCCTAAGCTTGTCACATGTCACAAATGGGGGGGAAAGTCCTCACAGATGTGCTCTGATAAGAAATTGGGTTATGATCTTTCAGACTTTTGAAAATTTGACAAACCTAAGGTCGTATCACCACAGTAGAGTAGGACAACAGTTCACACAAGTTCTGGATGACCCTGAGTGACTCTGGACAGATTCTGAGCAGTTCCGCTTGGCGGCGGAGCGGAGTTACAATCTCTGGGTTTTCGAAACTCCGGAGTTGGTGTTCCGGTTCCGGAGTTCACTTTACTTTGTCACTAAGAAGAGGCTAGTTAATGTTAACTTGAGTACCCCTCACCACCATGTCTTCAATCACAGACAGCACACAATTCTCCACATTCCACCTTGTTCGTACCTCACACCCAGCTGGCCAAGAGACCTTTCGCATGTTGGCGACCCCAAAGGAAGTCATAAAAACCTACAAAAGCGCAACGCGGGTTGCGTGCACCAAGTGTGGAACGATCTTAGATAAAATCCTAACCTGTCAAAGAGTACGTTTGGGGGTTCAGATACGCGAAATCATATGTTCATCGTTGTTCTGTCAAGTGCAAGAGCGTTTGGTATTGCTCGAAGCAGGCAAGTTCAATATCTACTCTCATTGATGAAACGAGTCTCAGCCCTGCGATCAAACCAACCAGTGCCAGAAGAACGATTGGTGTGTTCAGGATAACTGAGAAGCAGCACTGGGCTTACGTACTAGTTACGGTACTCTAGGTCTCGTCATAAGCCAATATGCACTCCTGTCGAGCGCTCGTCCGGAATATTGAAACTCATCGAAAACATCTTGGCCAACGCACTATTGTACAACATGATCGCGCTCTGCACCACCATCGACTTGGACCTTCCCAATGACAAACGCGGAGTAGGGTTTGACATCCCTTTCATGGTTCGCGTCGATGTGAGCATGGAGCCATCCGACGTCTTCGACTTCGTCAAGCTTTTCCTCACGAAGGAGCCCGTCAACTCAAAGCTTGAAGGGATGATCCAAATCAACCGTTGTCACTCATACTTGCCTGGACACTCGGACCGTGCGCCTTTCCCACCAGAACACATGGCGATGTGGAAGCAGGCTCGAGCCCAAACCACAGCCACCAAAGAGTTTTCAGACCATCTTGTTGGAATGGTGGAATTTGTATACAATATCAATGACAGCCACTCCGTCTTGACCGTCTTCCGCATTTCACCCGGTATCCTCGAGGTAAACCTCAGAGAGCCATTTTTCTTCATATCCGGGATTACTGGAGCAAGGGTGGAAAAGCCTGTAAACATCGAAACATGCATGGAGTGAGTAATACCCCAACTTCTGGTCCCGTCTCACATCTGCCCTACAGGTCCATGAACACCCACATACGCGCCGACAAACAGAATCAGTTACAACTACGTGCAGAAATGACCGAAGCCGATATTGCAATCATAAGAGATGCTGCGGACAAGGAAAATAACAAGGAAGCTGTCCGTCTGCTCAGAGAGAAAGTAGCCCGAGAGGGTCTATACGCCAATCTTCCCAAACCCTTTTAGTTGTACCCACCGAAAAAAGGCTTAGAATATCTTGACATTGTACAATAGCTGCAGCGACAGCACTGGCCAACAATTTGGGAGGCTTGTCCGTGACATCTTTGTTTCGCGGAGACAAACTCTAAACAGACAAACAAGCGTACACAACGCGTTGGATATTTATTGATCGCGGCGCGAAAATTGGAAAACCTAACTCATTCTCCAGCCTCCCACTAGTCCCCCGAAGAGTTCACTTGTAGCCATGGTCGCTCGTGTTCAACGTCCAGCCCCAGCATTCAAAGCAACAGCCGTCGTGGAGGGTATGTTCAAGGACATCTCCCTCGCTGACTACTTGGGAGAATGGTACGTCTTCGCTAATTCGGGTGACAGTCGTGAGTACTCATGACACCTGTCTTCGCAGGGTGATCCTATTCTTCTATCCCATGTAAGCTTTCCCCTGTATGGACTGGTGAGTTCTCCTGAAGAACTTTGCAGGGACTTCACCTTCGTTTGTCCGACGGAGATTCTCGCCTTCAACGATGCTCTCCCTCAGTTCAAGGAGTTGGATGCTTCCGTCCTCGGTGAGCAAAGTGGTTGAATTAGTCACTCTAATATAGCTCACGTTGAATAGGCGTCTCCACCGATTCGCAATACTCCCACTTTGCTTGGGCTCAGCAACCGAGGAAGCAAGGCGGCATTGGACCTGACTTGAAGCTCCCTCTGGTTGCCGACAGAAACATGCAGATCTCGCGTGACTACGACGTCCTTATTGAGGAGGAAGGTATCGCTCTTCGAGGTCTCTTTATCATAGATCCCAAAGGTATCGTCAGGTAGGAAATTTAGCGACGTGGATCGGGCGACTGCAGCTTACCTTGGTATACCAGACAAATTACCGTCAACGACCTGCCAGTTGGTCGTTCGGTTGACGAGACCATTCGTCTCCTCAAGGCCTTCCAGTACACAGTGCGTATGAGGATTGTGGCGTGGACTCCAACAAGCTGAATGCACTCTACAGGATAAGCATGGAGAGGTCTGCCCGTTGGGCTGGACGGACGGTGCCAAGACGATCAAACCTGACCCAAAGGGATCCATGGATTACTTTGCTACTGTCGGCGAAGACATCGAGATGCAAAGTGCGGGTTCGAAAAAGCGAGCGCGCAAGAACTAGAGTGCAATGATACCTTCTTGCAACCAGGTCGAGCATCGATAGAGCCACGAAGCGTGACCTACATAGTGATGGTGATCTATCGCAACAGTACATGGTCTTGTTATATACTACATGCGTTAATCAATACTGCGTTTTCCGAACATTTGCATACTGTGGGCGACGGCGTCTATCGCACTTCAACTTTACGTCCTGCCCAATCTTCTCGCAGCCGCGCTTCAACAAGCTTGTCCAGATCCCTTGCGAGGTTCACAGCAACGGTGAGCAGCCTCAATAGCTCGTCGGGGGCCGTAGGCACACCACCAGCTTTTTGCAGGACACAAATCTCTCGCTGTGCATTCAAAGCGATGCTCAGCAGACCGGCACTCAACCTCTGTTCTAGTAGAGAAGGGTCCACGACCGGACGCGTCGCAGGATCTGGGAAGAACGCAAAGGTGATGCAGAATGGCGTATGATGGATAGCGAGAGGAAGTGGGGCTCGCTCGTCTGGAGAGTGCTGCGACGGGGTGAGTTTCACGATCGGGTCTCAGAAGAGCGCCATTGGCACGCACTACAATGACTTCGTCTCCGATGACCTCGACCTCCGGCCTACGGAAGTGCTTAAAAGCTACCATCCCTGCCAAACACGCACAATCGAGCATGTTCCCGCCATCAGCGAGAAAATGAACTGTCAGACGCAAGTGCCAGACCTATCGAGTAATGTTGATAAAGATGAAAGGCGACATAAGAGGTCACTCGCCCGCTGGCCAGCCAAGATACAAAGAGATTCCTTGTCGACAGCGTCACTTCTTTTTAGAACCTTGTCTAGCATTCGGGTGATGGTCACCTCCTCTTCGGACGGGCTATGCACACGGGAAAACAGATGAGATTATGGAACAGATGGTTAGAACACAGTCCTACCGACCGAGTTCGTAGTCGACTGAGGCCATGGGCGATATTTCAGAATGTATCGTGATCATGCCCTCAAACGGTCGCTCTGGTGGGGGCTTGACCATCTTTGCCTCGACCTGCGCAATAACGCTACCGAAACCTTGGAAGCCGTTCGTGAATTACCGCATTGCGAATACGCACCGTGTTCTACCAAACGAACATTCTACCCAGCCTAAGTCTGGGCCAAACGTGATAGTTGGTGTTCTCAACTCTAATTGATCACGTCCATCCAGGCGAAGGGAGTGCTTCAAAGCCTCGTAGGTGAACTCTTTTTCGGGTATTGAGGGTGATGGTGGACGCATGGTGCGACTGTACTCAACTTGTGTGCAAGTGGTGATCAACAAGTTGGACTGGATTTCAATCGTTTACGGATATGATTTACACTGCCACGTGCTAGTAGACCAGCCACCCGTAGGCCGCAGCATCTGTTCTACCAATACTCCGAGGGTCTTCTCTTCACGAGAGTAAATACAAGTACCCTCCCCCAGCATCGAGCTCGTTCACCCTACCCCTCGCTCGAGCACGGCATCTCTCATGGAGGGATCCCTAATCCCTATCAAGTCTCTCCACGGGCATACCCATTGGGTCCAGGAATTAATTTTCTCGAAAGATGTGGACGAGCTCAAGGTCGTGAGCACGTCCTCGGATGAGACTGTTCGGATCTGGGACGTGAGTACAGGAAAGCAAGTGGGAGAGCCGCTGCTAGGTCATGCAGCCGAGACCATTGGAATTGCTATATCGACGGACGGAACAAAAATCGTGAGTGGAGGACATGATGGCAAGATCATCATGTGGAGCGCAGAGGCGAGGACAATCATCAGAATTATCAAACCTCGGTCGGAGATTCCTTATTTTCACGTCATGAGCTGTTACTGATTGAGTAATGTAATAGTATGTCTGGAGATAATCTTAGAGTCATATCGTTGAGCTTCTCGCCTGACGACAAAACATTCGCCTCCGCATCCACTGATGGAACTTGTACAGTATGGAATTCAGAAAATGGAGAACTTCTGCTTGACTTCGATGACCATCAAGACAGGGTCGAGATTGTGTCATATTCACCGAGCGGAGTCAAGATCGCCAGTGGCTCATTTGACCACACAATTCGCATACGAAACACACATACTGGAGAGCGACTCACACAACCCCTTCTCCACGCCGACATTGTGCGTTCAATGGTCTGGTCTCCTGACAGTCGTCAGTTGATTTCCGCGTGCAATGGCGGGCAGATCTACTTCTGGAGTGCACCCACCGGGACCCAGCTAGGCTCTCCACTGCAGGCCCACCTCTATCCAATCAACTGCATGGCTATCTCACCCAGTGGTTCCTTACTGGCCAGTGCATCTAGTGATCACACTGCCAGGTTGTGGAACACGGTTACTCGTCAGCCTGTCGGTCGTGTGCTTCAGCATAACGATGTGGTATCCACTGTAGCATTCTCGCCGAATGGCCAGTTTGTTGCCACCGGTGGTGTGGAGTGCATCATCTTTCTCTGGGATATCTCTCAGGAGGGTGTCATCGCGACGGATGCGGTGTCAGTGTCACTCTTGCACGCTGCACCGATACCGCACCCCGCAGGTGATATTGACCAGGTAAGACCACGCTGGGTTCTTCGGCATGTATGTTTGATATGAATGTTCGAAGCCACCGTCGAGCTCGGATTCTCTCGCAGGGAGCCTGAGACTGTCCATACCAGCATCAGATGTGCCCATCGACGGGACTCAGGACGCGTCATCCCTTCTGGTCGCACCAACTGGCCCCATCGATTCGGAAGTGCCGCCAACCTCTTCGAGTTCTACCCCGACGCGAGATGCCCTCCAAGGCGGTGGGTCCGCGACCAGATATATTAAAGATCGATCAGCTCACCTACTCCTTGTATTTTCCAGCTGGCCGAGTGGCCTCACCGCATGGCACTGTTCCAGTTCCGGTCTCCCCCTCGTCACGATCTTTTTTTAAGCGCCTTTTTGCCAAGTCCGATATGCACGTCGCATCTACAGAGCACTCGAAACCACGGAAGCACGTATTCTTCTATAACCTCTTGTAGGGAGCATTTACTTTTCCTGGTGTTGAACCTGTTCTAAGCCTGATCCACAGACATCACAAGGGCGAGAGGGCAGAGGGGGCAGGCAATCCCGATGATGCTCAAACTAACTGACCTGCTTTCATGGTAAGAGCTGTACATGTATTAGTATCTTGCCCACTTCCATTTCCACGACCGCAATAACAGATCAAGTAAAAGATGACTCTACACCAAGAAGCCGAACAGATCTGTTACGGGGTCTCGTGATAGCTTGGCGAATGCGGTCAACTCAATTGCGAGCTTGCATCAGGGAAACTGACCTCTGACCACATGTCAAGCCTTCAGGTGGGTCCCAACCCCACTAATGTAGTATGCTAGTTGTCGTGGGAGCGGGGTTTCAGGATCTAAATCAATTTTAGGCAAAAATTATTAGATGTCCCGTTGATGTACACAACAACCCAGCTGCGCTTTCGTGCACCGCGAGTGGTGTACTTGATGCACCCAGGCGGGCTTGGGCGCTCCACTGGACTGTCCAAGACAGTGGTCGGAACGATAGATGACATGAAGAGACTGTGATTAAGGACTGAATGGGAGGTGGGTCTTATGAAGAGTCGTCATTCGAATCAGCCCACTGTGGATAGTAAAGTCAATGAAATTCAGTTAAATATTCAGTGAATGATGCGCCGAAATTCAGTGCAAAGGGTGATGAATTTCAGTGAATTACTCAGTGAATTATTCAGTGTAAAAATACGCTGATCCGGCATCTACCACGTCTGAATTTCAATCCAATGATATCACTCTAAAGCGCTGGTTGCGCAGCTGGATTTCATTGAATATAATTATATTCTTGTATACAATACAATACAATACAATACAATACAATACAATACAATACAATACAATACAGACAAAGTACAATACAGATAGAAGCGGGGCTAAAATCGAGATACTTACAATACGATATGGAGCCATTATGCGAGGCAAGTTCCCAAGAGCGAGTCCAGGCGCACACGTACGTATAGAAGCCATGATTCCCAAATAGTCCGTGTTGTCTCCCTAGAGCTTGCCAGTGGTGAGAGGGACAATGGTGTTGACAGCTCCAATGAAGCGAGCTACTGGGTA
>KN825797.1:0-13296 GCA_000827395.1 Paxillus rubicundulus Ve08.2h10 | reverse complement strand
CCCCAAACGCTCATTTATGGCCCCACCTGCTCATTTATCCCCCCCTCGTTTGTGCCGCCCCCCCTCATTTCGTTTCGAGCCGTCTAGTACGATATGTATTGTTTTTATTGTATCTACATACGTGAATATAATAGATTTTAACATCCACACACTGAAGAGTAGTACTACTAATTAGAAGAAAAAAGAGCCTGACAAGTACTGTACTAGTACAACATCAAACTGTGGGCTGCTGTGGGCTGCTGTGGGCTGCTGTACAGTGCTCCACAGCAAGTTTCAAGTTGTGAGCAGCTGTCCAGTTTGGACCTTTCTGTCGAGCTGTTGAGCTGTCCAGCTCTGTCCAGCTCTGCACAGCTCATTTCAGTTTGCTGATGAAGCAAGAGTGCAAGGACTGTAAAAGTAAAGTCTCAGGCAAGTGCCAAGAAGAGACTGTAAGTGCATAGCATGGGTCAGATGAAGGTGTAGCAGGGTGTTGCATGTGTTGGGAACTCTAGTTCCCTACAACATTTCCACTTTTGGCAAAGTTCACCTGATAAAGCATATTGTCTCACCAAACAGCCCCAACTGATATTGTGCTGGCAAAATGAAAGCAAGTGTTTTCCCTTGTAGACATCACCAGGACTTTCCATAGACCTGTCACCCCTTATTTATGTCAACTCTGAAGTGCACGAAATGTATGTTTAGGATGACTAGGTCAAGTTTCTTCCAATCACAGCCCCAAAGCAACATCCATTTGAGATCATAATGCATAACATATCTCTGTTTTCAATTGTGTTTGGGAGGTGTTTGTTTCAGGAACCAGTCGTGTTCCAAGTGCACACTCAGGGGATAATTTTCACAATGATCTATAATTTTAAATAGTGTACCTTTTTTGTATATTTCTAGCAACCGAAGCTTATAAATAACAATAATAAATTGTTTCGTGATTGCCTCATGTCTACCACTTTGATTTCGATCCACTCATCTCCAGTGACTGGCACACTGATCTTCTGGTTGCCACTGCAATTTCATACTGGACACCAAGGCTCCGACAGTCTAGGCCATCCATGTCCATTGTAATGTGAAGGTTCCATCAACCACGCATATGAATATTATAGCCGATCAGTGATAGCAACGAATTCAAACTGGCAGAGTCTCTAAACTGAGTAGCGCTCCCTCTGAAACCAATAAATATGCTTTTCGAGTTGAGTGGCGATGATATGAGCAGAAGGGAAGAAGGGCGAGGAAGTATATACATCCACAGTGCTGTCCTGGCCAGTAGCTGCGTTGATTCCTGAAAATTGAAACTCGTAAAACCAAATCATTGCACGCTTTATCCTCGGGTATCTCAGAGTCACGCATCAGCTCCTGGCCAGGGCACGATGTCAAACTTGAGTTTGCAAATGATAGGTGAGATGATGTCGTAAGATGATGTCGCGCCCGAGTGGCGTTTCCAGGTGGTGTTGACGCGGAGATATTTCTGGAGGTAAGTTAGCGGCGGAGGTCGCGAAAACAACCGCTGAGTGATTGCGGCACATGGAAGGGAGACACATGCATCTGTCCATCCATCGGAGTCACGGTGCACGGTTAGTGGATTTTTTGGGGGGAGTTGGGGTCTACATGGTTATTCAGGGTGTTGTGAATATGTGGCGCCTGTCATGGGGGAAATTCCATCCAGGAAAGTCAGGCAGAAATCTTGAGATTGCGTTCACCGAAATGGAGTACAATGGCCATCGCCGAGGCCGTGTACTCCGGATGCGAAGATCTATCGCCAAGACCGAGCGTAACGATAAACGGATGTGGCATTGACGGATTAATATTCGCGCTGGACGGCGAGAGGGAGGACCGCGTTTAGAACACACAGACCAGGTGGGGGAAATGCCGCACAATTTCTAGATCGAATAACAGAAGAGGAAGAACTGGTTGACGTACGCTAGTGTCGCAAATGATACGCATGGTCAGCGGGGAATGCCGGTAGGGGGGCACTCAAATCCGGGTTGGCGAGGATGAACTGCCGGAAAGTTTGTTCGAACTGTCCGATGGAATAAGCGAGATGTCGTTGACATTGGTGTGGCGCCCAAGAATTCTAGGGCACACATCTCACCCCGCAAAGCTCGGGGCCAAGTACTGGGCGAATTTTATGATGAAGGACTATGAGTTGAGCTGGAGAGCGCTATGGTTGGGAGGGGTGCGTAACATGTGTTGAATATCGAACTGTCGGGGGCGGTGGCCGTGCTCAGAGGACGGAAGGATCCACAGGCCAATATGTTCCATGCTAGAAAGAATTGGAGTTTTTCACCTCGCTACTGCCACAGTACAGGTGAGAACATGCTTGTACTCGTACAGGCCCCGAGCAGACGAACCAAACACATCGTCGCGGATCTGAGTTGTACGAGTAAGAATCTCATTGGGCAGGGGAGGAGGCTAACATCCCAACATTAGTTTTCCGATTAGTAGCTGCGGACAACCAATGAATATTGTGAAATTTCAAATCAGAAAACGGGCACCAATTAGTACAGTCATGACAATATAAATTCCATGTTCAAAGTTTGCCACCAGGGTAACCAAGGGTTCGGCGCAGAACACGGACAAAGAAGGCCCTACGCCTACCTGAGAAATGTACCAAACAGCAACCAAGCTTGTAACCCATGCATGAGGACGCCAAGAAAACACTCACGGTTGTTCAGTGTACTAATACTATGCTGTGGATGCGGTCAGGGCATCAGAACACAAAATTCTTGACTCACGGTCTCACGTCTTGTCAACGAGGCAACAATAGAACAAAACGGCCGCGCAATTGTCCGTATCAATACAGCTAGACCAAGTAGAGACACTGGTGATCACCATGGCAGGTAGGGCTTTTGTTGCCTCAATCAAATAGAGATAAAGTTAGAACGGGAAAAGATTCGGAGAACACGAGGACAAAACTTCCTTAACGCAAGGCCACGTCACGAAGTGCACCACTTCTTCCAGACCAATCGTGCCATCATCCCGCGAACACTCAGAGAAGTATTCGTCAAGGGCCCGCCTCGGTTTTCACAAGTCGGAACTCGGTGAGATCGAATTGCGAGCTTCAGGCCACGCTCCTACCCCCAGGTTATATCCGACGGAAAGTTGGGTTCCCCGGGTAGGTTGTCCGCGTTACACGTGATGGCGATATGGGCAACCTACTAGTCATGACTGATGATCAACAGCCGTGGCGAAGGTTCTATGATGAACTGGCTTTTAAGTGGTTAGAGTAAACAGTCGCCTTCGATCCGGAATCGCTCCAAATATTCCGTAAAAACTCAGATACCCCACCATAGTATCTCCAGTACTCTGAGGAGCAAACTCTACCAGAGACAGTAATAGTATGAGGAGAGTGAGCACATTTGAGTAGGCAGTGTATGTTCTAGTTACAGGAGATAGCCTGTTACACTACAGTCACTAGGGATGATTACAGTTGCTACGGTACTACGTATATAATTTTTGCCATACCAAAGGGAGAGGTGATTGGTACTAGTTTGTAGATAATCATAATAGGATACTTTGGTGAGGAACCTCACAATAGACCGATTCAGAAGACCGCCTAGCTAGACGCAGCATTTCGAAACCCAAAATCTACACAGGGAGCCTAGCAGGGCACCTTTTAGCGTGACTGTGTCGAACGTCGCTGCGAGACAGCTCCACATTGCAGGTCTCGCATCTCACTTTTACTCGAAGGTGAGTAGAAATCATGTGGCGTGGAATGTTCTCCCGCTGAAGCCGTGTGACACAGCCCATCCAGAGACATTTGTGATACTTCTTTCCAGTAGCACGGAAGTGGTGATCAGAGGCAAGGTGATCACGTAATTCTTTCGTGTTGCCAGTTAGGAGGGTGCAACAGGGCGAGTCGCCACCCACACACTGACAGACGTGGGTGGTGTCGAAAGCGACACTTGAGGTAGGGCTATACCCTGGGGCCACGTAAGCAGGGGTCGGGTGAAAAGACATCGAGGTACCATCCGCAAAGCCGTAATGGGGTGCCGAGGTGGACTTGTGAGGAGAGAGGGGGGTGTATTTTTGAATCCCTGGGCCCGTGACATATCCATCCTGCCCAACGATTCCCTGGTCTCTCAAAGAATTCGCAAAAGCTTGCGGGTGCGGATAATGGGGGACTTTTGGATTTAAAGTGGTCGAAGGTACACATGGAGGGCGAGCCGCAGTTTGCAGCATCCTCTCGCGGACTGTACCGGGGCGAGGGATGGGCTCTTCCATGGTGACTGGATACCTGGCTGGTTCGTCATTTGGCTGATGTCGGTACCTTGGTGGATGGTAAGTATGTGCAGCAGGCGCGCAGTTGTAAGGGGTGGAGGGTTGTGGGCCAACATGATATCCCACCGCAGAAAGGACTGATGCGGAGTTATTCAAAGCCGCGTTTGGTGCATTGGCGAGTGTCGTATAGGCGATGGGAGTAGAAGGAGCGGAATGAGGACGCATACCATATAGTGGCTGCGGCTGATAGATGCTAATCGTGAAGTCAATGACAAAGGTGTTGATGTGCGTGTGCGAGACCACGTACGTCATGGAGTCATAATTATTATTCGCAGCGAAAGTAGGGTAGGTATTGTTGTGTTCGAAGGACTGTGATGGCTGGTCATCGCTTGGATAATTCCTTATTGCGTTTTCCATCTCTCTAATAGCAGCACGGTAGAAGTCACCCCTGCGAGAGGTTGGATCAAAGGAGAATGTTGGGGAAGTGGGGACCATGGATAACGACAGACCAACAACGATGTGTTCCCTTCGCTGAAGGGTAAGTGCATCATTGATATCACAGTGGACCTTTTATATATATTCCATAAGGTGGACCCAAATTTTGCTTTGAAAAAATGATTACTCCGGCGCAAGCAATTGATCAAGCTATCCAGGGTCAAGCTCTCACCTGGTACTCGGGAGACACGTAGTAGGTTCATTTCGGGTAGTGATTCCTGAATAAGGTGGTATATGCCCCAAGTAAGTCACCAAGTGAGGCCGCCACTGGATGCCGACCCGAATGCCAACCAATGGCGTCTCCGAACGTACTGACCTTAGATCTATGGAAACTTCCGACACGTGTCCTGCCACTGAGCCAGTTAATCTCCTTTGGCTGCGCGAGTCATTGTTAGCATTCTTGGATACCTCCTCCGGTCCCTGGTTGATGGTCGTGCTCGCGGTCGAGCCAGAGTGTGCGGATCGACCACCCGTATGTCACGGAATAACGGGGAATGTGGAAAGTTCCAAGGCAACGCCACCTACAAAGGGACATCCAAACTGCCGCCGGGTTATCCAATTTGTAACTCTCGATCGACCATCGATCACCAGTATACGTACATGTACGGAAGCTAATATCGACAGAAATATGCTGAATTTGATCAGATAACTTTTATTTGTCTTTCACCAATCAGATGATCAAATTCAAACTTGTAACTGCACTCGATCTATTAGGTAGGCTAACCTTGGTGCAATTAGAGAGTGAGCGACAGATTCTAACACAAATCCACGATGTTTGTCATTTACTTCCCCAAAATATGTACGCATCACGTTTAGAGTTATGCATCAAGATGTTATGCATTCATATTTAGGAATATGGTTAATACAGACGCACAGGGCACCATGATGTTTGGAACATTGACATCCAAAATAAGTCAAATTTTCATACATAATCACAATATTTCATTGAATATTATGTTGTGACGAAATGTCTGATCTGTAACATGCACTTTATCGTGACCAGCGAAACTTTCGTTAATGGCTGGCCTGCCAGGATGTGATGGAAACTGACTCTGGTGACACTTGGCGTCATATATATGGATCTATAGAACAATATATGCACCTCCAGCTCTCCACGACCGTGTGCAAGGAGATCAGACCCTGTCGGTGATTCGTAGGGCCAACGGAACACGAGGCGAGGAATATCGGAGACTTGTCAGCTTGCCGAATATACCATACATGTGGCAACCCTGGCAGTATCCAGAGTTCCTGGCGCCACTGGCAAGCAGCCGCAGCACATATACTTGCCACTTACTAAAGGCCTTGTACATCCGCTTCCCTCGATCGTGCCAGCCACAATGATCTTTCGAGTTGGAACACGACTGCGATTAGTATTTTGCCATTCTCGGTGAGCTTGGCCCCTCTGCGCCCCATTTTGCCCCATGAAGCTTAAGGGGATGCCGAGTCAGGGCGTTAGCAACAAAACCCTATAAAACCCTGTCGATGCAAATTAAACGTTAAAAGGATGGCAACCTCATTCCATGGCACCGGGCGATCGCGATGGCGGGTTGTCAACGCGCACCACTAGTGTGTACTTGGGAAAGAACTGATAACTGATACATAGTGTATGGCGGAGAGAACATACAACGCCGTATCACAACACTATCATCGCAGGTATCATGTATTATATTTTGAATATTTAAACATATGGTACGTTACCCTCCACAGGTGTGGACGTATACTAACCTCATGATCAGGTACTTGAAGTTCCGACTCCTTGACGTATTATGTCTAACATTCTGACTTCAAAGTAGGCGCGGCAAGACTCTTGCCATGAAACGGGTGGAGTAACCATGAGAGAGGTCTAATGACACGATCGAGGATCAGATAGCAGCTCTGCGATATCTATGCCACCAACGCGCTAACCCTCTTTCGCATCTCATCTGTGCGACCACTCCCACGTCCTTCCCCGCGCCCAAATATCACCACATTTCCTGCTTCTCCAGCGCGCCCCGCTCTCCCAGCGCGATGTAAAAAATCGATCATATTACGTGGTTCGTCGACAATGAATACATTTTTGATCTCGGGGCCGAAGTCAAGGCCCCGTGAGAGTAGAGATGTTGTAATAAGAACATGAGGGGTGACAGCTGGGTTTGACGAACCCGCCTTCGGAGCTCGAGCTTTCTCCGAAGCTTGAGCAGCTGAGCTGGTCTGGAAAAGGTCGGCGGATTTCAAGAACCCGTCCAAGTGATGATTGTTCCCTCTTTTCCGACTATCCGCGTCGCCCGTCAGTGCGACGCAAGTGATACCACGGCTACCAAGGAAAGCACTGAGTTGTTCGACTTTGCTTCTTTTATTGCAAAATACGATTATTTTGGAAAGCTTGACTGGGCTGGCACCGAGGAGTGCGCTCTTTGCATGAGCAAGGGCATCTTCTGCCCATACACGTCGAATTCGACGTTCGATGTCTGCGTCCTTGTTTCCGCCCGTCCACTTGGCATGTTGTGTCCGCAGCGTGCTGGGAAGGTGGTGTAATTTAGGTGAGGCGAGCCGGATTAGTGTGGGATGGTAGGAAGAGAGATAATTGCTGAGGGAGTTTGGAATGGTGGCGCTGGTGAGGAGGAAGTTGAATGGATACGATATCGGTTGTGGGGAATCAGGCGTGGGCGGCGTGTCTTGGATAAGAGAGAGAGAAGACGTCGGTAAAACAGGGACGGGCTGTCCTCTTGCTGAGGCAATGTCGGCTAGCAACTTGCGTGTCGACTCTTCAAAGTCGGGATCTTGAGATGCGACAATTAAACTAAGATCGGCAAAGAAAGGGATGTGCAGGACGTACCAAATAGAACATCTGCCTCATCTACGATCACCCATTCTACGTTTTCCAAGCCCATCTCAGGCTCGTCTACCCAGAACTTCCGCACCGGATCAGAATGTTCCTGTGTCGTGTCTGGGTCCTTGGCGTTTTGGGCACTGATTCGCAATGCTCTTTCTCGCGCCCTTTGCTCCCAGTTCCAGCCTCTCCCTCTCTCTAGCTCCAGGAGTTTCATAGGGGTTCCGACAAGCAAGTCAACTTCATGGGACGGGGGACGTCCACTGCCAATCGTCATCTCTCCACTGTCGCTATCAAAAATGTCTCCGATGGTCGACTTCATCTTGGAGGCAGTTTTGCTGTTCCTGGCGCTGCTGTGCGAGTTTGCTTGAGAGGCGCACATGATACGAAGCTTGATATTATGCGAAAGTTTTTTCGCAAACCCCGCTAATTGTCGCGATAGCTCATGTGTAGGCGCCAGGATCAAAGCACGGGGGTTGAGAGATCTGGATAACAACTTGCGTGACGAGCAAGGGCTTTGAAGTTCGGTGCGTTTCAGGTCCTGAAGGAGTGGTAGCATATACGCGATCGACTTCCCAGATCCTGTTTCACTAGCGAGTAGACATTCCTTCCATTTTGCTTCTGATTCCGGTTGGTTGAAAAGGTGTTTCAAGGAGAGCGCCTGGATCCCGGTCGGCTTGCTATTGTCACCCAGAGTTTCTCGTAGGCTCTGCAGTAAACCGGGAAGTAATGGGGGAGATGTGAAGTCGTTCGGGAGAGCACTGGTGGGTGAGGACGACGTCGAGAGATCAAAGTGTTCTTCTAATGGGTTCGAGGGAGGTTTACATAGTGTTGCTCGTCGCTCTACGCGCTCAGAATGTGCCACGACGGCAAGGTGTTTTTTCTCCGCATTCCTGCTTGTATTATCTTTCTTCTGAGTCTTGGCAGGCAAACTAGGTATCGGAGAAGGTATCCGCGGAGCAGCGACGGATGGTTCCTTGGGCGTTCTACCGCGATGGGGGGCAGAATCTCGATTGAAGGACGGTCGAGCAGCTGGCGCTACATGCAGTGACCCGAGTTTGTTCGCCTTGCCTGTGGGCTGTAGCGACTTGGCAAGGCGAGTGCTTAAAGAGGACGCTACAGCATGATAACATAGTGGTCAGCCTTGCTTTCTTGATTAGTACTCGGTGCTCAGCTGCGGGTTTGCTCACTTGGCTTTGCACTGCCCTTCCTCGTTGTTCTCCGTCCTCCAGCTAATGAAACGGAAGATGTATGGATACAACGCGTCGAAACATTCCTGACCGGGTGAACGAGGTGTAGAGCACTCGACATTTGGCGCTCCCAGTTAACAGGCCTCAACGAGGAACTCGCTGTAATTTTTAAATTTACTACTCCCACAAATTTTTCAATGTCCGCGAATATGCGTGCCTGGAACCAAGACTTGGCCAAGACCGTCGACTGCCAACTTGTTCTCAGTAATGTCCAATAACAGTGTTCTGATATGTGATGCTGCTGGGTGGTACCACAGCTAATGGTGTCGTACCCACACCATAAGGCAACTTCCTCTCAACGATCTCAGCAAGCCTGACAAGGCCAGGAATACGCTGACTCGGACGGGTAGTCGAGACGTTCCAAAGTTGCTCGAACTTGGCTGGACATGGGTGTGCGCAGCAGGCATATCTAGTCGAGCCCGACCCACATCGCGATGGAAGCCCTCTGGCTGTGTCGGGCGGCCTCTTGGCGAACACTTCCACTCGTCTGCGTCTGACTTCTTCCACAGCAACTCGCACGAGGGTGTGACCTCCGCATGTCTGATCGCAGCATCGGAGTCACATCGGGTCACGACTCCGCTTCGTAGAGTTGGTGTCAACTAAAGCACGGCAGGTTACAGGAAGCCAATGGGACATCGCTGAAGCCGACGGTACAAAAGGCTTCTGCCCTCCGGTAGTCGAACGCATAGAAGCATGTCAACCATTACGCTTGGAATATTATTGACGTGATGCTGTGCAGGACTTTTGCTTGTACCGTCGGATCAGTGACATCCTTTGACTTTGCTGCCAACAGACAGTGGTTATGTGCTGCGGCCGTCGGAGACTTCATATTAAAGGTTGTAATCTGATATGTTACACAGCTGCTTCACATAGCTTCGCTTGGTTCTTTCCCAACGCTTCTGCGAGACCTTCGCTCTCAAGCTGAAAATCATATTTAGAGCAGGCGTCCCCTGTCGACAATAAACCAACACAAAACACCGTTCACTCATTCAGCTTCATTTCGACTCCCAGCAGTAACATGCACAACCTTCCATTGTTGAGCCTTGCAATGGTTGCGGGTTCGGTATTAGCTGGTACGTCTGTCCAAGCTTGCTCCGACATACTCCTGATATCTCTACAGCCAGTCCCAACACATTGGACGCGACTACCGATGAGCAGAGCCTCGTATTCGCCGTCTTCCGTGAGTAACTCTGACCGTCCGCCGTCCGTCGAGTACACTCTCCAACCTCAATCTCAGACTACATCCCGAACAAGACAGCTGCAGGTGTAGCTGGGGGCCTATATCTCATTGCTACCCTACTCCTCTTCTGGCGTCTCTTTGCCAACCGAACGTGGTGGGGACTCTGTCTTCCAATCGGGAGCGCATGTTCGTGCCTTGTTATCTATGCCTACAACTCTACCTGACCCCCTTCGACCAGTCATGTCTCTCGGATTTTTCATGCGCATCCCTACGGCAATGTCCCCAAACTCGCTCATCATATTCATGATTCAGCAGCTCTTCATCATTTTGCCTCCTGCTGCCTATCTGGCGTTTAACTATATCCTATACGGCCGTTTCATAGTGACTTGTGTCCATCCCAAGTACTCTTGGATCAAACCAGGGAAAGTTGCCAAGTACTTCGTCATCAGCGATATCACGACGTTCCTCGTTCAGGTACTTATGGTCGTTCCTTCTGTGACAGAGGCGACCAGCTGACACGCATGGTAAATGCAGGGTGGCGGTGGAGGCCTTGAGGCATCTAAGAATGAGACGAGCGTTAAACTCGGATCTTACATCTTGCTTGGCGGTCTCATTATTCAGACCCTCTCATTTGCTCTGTTCATCGCACTGGTAGTGCATGCCTACCGAGGGCTCGTCAAAGACGGCTTCAGGCCATCTCAGGAGCGATGGGGCATGATATTCTGGATCCTTTTATTCTCTTCTGCCGCGTTTATGGTAGGTCACGAATACACCCTGTCTGAAAGAAAATCAGGAATTTATACGTTTGCTTCTTTCAGATCCGCTGCGTCTATCGTGTCATTGAACTTGGCCAGTCGACTGGCGGTGGTGGGTATCTCATGACACATGAAGGTGCGCTCGGTCACATTCTCATTCGTTCTCATTGACGTTCATGCCTTCATTCACTATACAGTCTACTTCTACGTGCTTGATTCGTTGCCGTTGCTCATCGGTATTTCCACGTACATCGTTTTCTGGCCTTCAAAATACCTCGCCGCAAAGGACACCTATAATATGAATGCTACAGTCGTCCAGCCTCTGGCTTGAGTGCTTCATTTTGACTATCGCTAGATAGAATGGACAATTAATCTACTGCTGAATATACTGGTTACGATATAATATGTATATATAACACACTCGTTGACCCAGCACGGACATGCCTCTTTGGACATCATGCATCATCGCTTCGTTATACATCATAGAGCAGCTGATCTGCACCATGAAAGATGATCCAGATTCAGGGGGCGAGATTGTAAACAAGGCATTTTACGCCAGATAGATGGGGCTGCTGCTCCCGAGGACGACGCCCTGGATTTTTCAAACGAATCCACCTCCGTACGATCAGACTTCAAGCTTCAGGCTTCAGGCCCAGTGAGAAGTGGACATGTCCGTATAGGTTGACGTGTGGTCAAATATGAATAGAATTTTTAACATGTGATCAAATCGTGTGACATCTGAAATTGTGTGACTGAGGTTGCATGTTGCACGTTGTGATGCACGTTGCACGCTACTTTGTTTACTCTACGTCTACAACACGCATACAGCGCATGCTACAACCTACAATGGCTCGACGTTGTCTCTGATACATGCAAAGGTAAGCTACACGATTCGATCCATCTCTGCATTCTTACCACGTCGATCACAGGTATATAGTTAACACATTGACCCCATGTAACGACATTTGATAATAAAACTTGTTCAGTTCAAGCACTTCGGACGCCTCTGGAACGTCCAAGCTTTGGGTGTGTGTTTGTAGTGGGCATAATTTTGGATGGCCTCATCAAGTTCCGCAATCTACTTACTACCACCATCTCAAAAAGGTGACAACAGCGGCTGAGAGGGAGAAAATCCAGTCTTTCAAGGCCCTAACATTGCAGGATGCAATGGAACTCTTGTGTCTGGAACAGGTTCAGCCTGGTCCAAGCACGAGTAGGAATGATAGAGCACAAACACTGGCTGCAAGTAATCATAACAACTTGGACAGTGAAGATTCTGCTGAGGAAGTGGGACACCGATTGAAACAACAGAGGACTGACTGTGATCATGATGTGCGTATTTTATTTATCATTCTGTCTACTTATGAACATGATATCACGTTTAGGAGCCTTCAGTTTCTTCACCGTCAGGTAATAGGTTGCCTTCATGTGAACCTACACCCCTCCCATATGACTTTCATCTGCCAGACAGAGACTTGCTGCTCCCCAGGCCTCCCTCACCCCCACCTGATCCACCACAGGATAGAGACCGCAGATCACCCACACCTAGACCACGTTCCCGGTCTCCTGAACAACAAGAGAACGCTGCCATCATTTATAACCGTAGAAGGCCCCCCAAAATTGATCTTGATGCCCTTGCTCAGGCAACCATTCTCCCAAAGCTTCGGGAATCCATGGAGTTCGTCTCGCTCATCAGAAATGCTTCTTTCCTTGACCTGATCACGAAACTCACTCCTGATATCATTGAACGAATGAGGAATGCTCCTCAAGGTCTTATGGACCTCAACAATCCTGGGCTTCATCACAGCATCTCGTGCTACCTATCAAATGAGCATGCCTCCCAGATCACATATGACGGCGTCATCAGATCAACTCTCAGCAATTTTCCACAGGCTGAAGGGGTGGAAGACTGTCTTTCATTCAAGGCTACAGAGTCATTCATCAAAAAATACACGGGAATCAAATATGTTCTTCACGACATGTGCCAAGATTCCTGCATGGCATTCACTGGGCCATTTGAGGATTCCGACGACTGCCCAATGTGTGGTATATCTCGTTGGGACGTGGTGAAGCTTCAGGAGAGCAATGGTCAATGCAAAGTACCCGTAAGAAAGTTCCTGACCATACTCCTCGGTCCACAGCTACAGGCAAGATACCGTGATGCACAGAGCGCTCAGGACATGAACTGGCTTCATGATAAAGCCGATGAAATCATTGAGGAGATCAGGCGAACTGGAAGGATTGGTGTTGTTGAGGATATTGTGATGGGATGGGACTTTTTAGGTGCAAAACTTGATGGTGACATTAAACCAGGTGACATTATTCTCTTGGCTTCGATGGACGGTGCGCAACTCTACGAGGACAAAGAATCGGACTGTTGGATGTATATATGGATCCTTGTCAACCTCTCACCGGATAAGCGATATCGAAAGCTCAACGTCCTTCCAGGGGGGTTCATACCAGGGCCCAACAAACCAAAGAATCTCGACTCGTTTCTGGCAGTCGGATTGCACCATTTAGCAGCCCTTCAACGCGAGGGACTCAGTGTCTGGGATGCATCCCGTGACATTGTTTTCAAACCCAACCTATACTTCCTGT
>KN825796.1:0-13366 GCA_000827395.1 Paxillus rubicundulus Ve08.2h10 | reverse complement strand
CGGTAACTCACGGAGCATGATTTATAGGTGGTTCACACAATGTCTGCAGGCTGACATGAAACTGTACCCATGTACCAGAACACAGGGTGGTATCCCAGCCTCTGATACGGTTACGGTTCAATGGCAGAAAGCGATCCATGACGACCTGGTATGGTAGATTCTTATTCCAATGGTCACACTTTCCATTCCGATTTTCCCCCTTTATCAATACCTATCCCCCGAGCCCTCCAACACTCATTTATAATACACTCATTTCATCTGTGATCCCCCCTTCCAAGCCTCATTCCCAATACTCTCATTTTATCCGTAATGTGCAGCTGTGCACCGCCGTGACAATGTACTTCACGATGTCAATTAAGTGGTTTTGCTGTTTTTCAAAATACTGAGCCCACTGGCATGGTATTCCGAAATTAATCAACAGTATCAATGCATCACACCCACCTCATGATATGGTGGACACTGACGTTTGGGCACACCCCACCGGAGTGTGTGCACTGACAGGTGATAGACATCTGGTGGTGTGCACCTTCAAGGTTAACACGACCACTCGCAGGGTATTGCACTCATGTGCCATTGACGTTTGGGCGTGTGTGTCTGCTACATTTCTGACAATGACAACGGGACATTGTTATAGGCATCAGTGGTGCCTACAACCAGACATCAGCTGGATGTCAGCCTTGAGGTGGCTCGTGCCGGTAGGTCACAACATAAATGGTTGGCTCCATCTCGGATGTCTGACAAATGTCCCGATAAACTGAGGGGCAATGTATGGCAGAACCCGGGTGATACCTTCCAGAAAAAAGGGACTATTTTATGTTTTATATTACATCCAAAGGACAAGCGACGAAAAACCCCATTTGGACCAATGGTGGACCTCAACCGTACATAATCCAAGTTTTATGTCCAGCTGACGTCAGGCTAGTTTGGGCGTGTAGGTGAGAAACATTTTATTCAAGAATCACTGCGAAAATATTTTGTTATGTGAAATATTCTCAGGTAAAAGTGGGTCAACTCCCGATGTAGATCCAGTGCGTGATTACCTAAGTCGGACCAAGCCCCTTTGAACTGTCCAGGCTCGATGCACAATTTATCAGCGGGTGCGGGTGGCGGGTCTGCAGGAGCGCGGAGAATGCGCCACCTTGGACACAAGCATTATGGCAACGGACTGTCGAATCGACCAAGGCGTGATGCCAGCCCGAGTCCTTCCAGGTCCATGCCAGTGGTTATTGAAACATGTAAGTTCAGCCATTCGAACTACGTATCAAGAAACTTCGCAAGCATCTGTTCAAAACGATGTCGATGAACGGATCTTCGACGAACCGTACACACCAGATGCTCAGCTACTTATGCCTTTGTCTAGTACTGATAGGCGAAAAACTTGGGAGGCTAACCAGCAGGCCATGGGTGGTCATGGTCTGAAACGTTGTGAGCAGCTGGTTGTGAGCCTGGGCGCTAAATATTTGAACTTGGACGACCCGTGATAATGCCAACCTGTGTATGTTGACGTGTGTTTTGGCAGACGAGGTGATACCGGGTACTTACTATTACACTACAATGCAACTCAGTGCAAGCTTTAAGTCACAGTGGCTGGTATCCGAGATCGCCTACTGAAACATCGTACTGAATACGACGCCTCGTCCCAACAATTCCATACCCACTTCCCGCACCGGCAAAGCCCAGTCACAAGCCAGTTGGCTGCCATGGATACATTCTTCAGCAGGAGGAAGCAACGACCTCGCAATTCTTCCCTCTCAGCCCAGGACTTGGCTGACTCGGTCCCTTACGACAGGCTTCAGGCTTCAACTCGTTCTCCTTTGTCAGTCGGAACCATCTCACAAGGTCTCCGTGGTACACCATCAACTTCTGCCATCTCCGCTCCTCTTACCAATCCTACTCTCACCGCTCATGGCACCGACTTGAACCTGAACTTCCAGAACCTACAGCGTTCCAGATTAGAAAGGGATAGAGCAAATACTGCATCCACAGCAAATAGACCGGATTCCTCTTTCAGTACTGCAGGCTCGTCAACCCTTTACAATGAATCTGTCGTGTCCTTCACTGGCAAACGCCCCAAGACACCTGCATCCCACCACAAGGTTCGCAAAAGCGAAGCCTCTACTTCTTCTGGTCGACGAAGTCCTTCCGGCTCCGAATTTGGTTCTATTCCCGTCCCAGCTTCCCCTGGTGTTTCAAGTACCACACTTCGAGCAGCCCACGCCCCAGACAACCCAAGTTCACGTTTCTCCAGCGCCACAGTACATTCTGACAACCACTCCAGCCACCTTTCGCATATCTTTCACAAGCAACATACAGAAGAGTTTGATTTTCCCCGACCAGAAAACGATGAAGATGTCGAGGCTCTTTTCACCCGCGTCGCTCAACAGCGTGATCTACATAAAATAGATGACCTTCCTATCGATCGGAAGTGGGGCATAGTCTTTGCCGCAGAACAGATGCGATGGCAGGAAGAAAAAAATAGAGGCGAACAGGCTCGGAAACAGGGTGAGACAGGGCAGGCGGGTCTTTCTGGTGAACGGTCACCGGAGTGGTACATACGCAAGTTTATGGACGGTACTATCACCTCGAAGCAGGCGTCGAGTGTCTCGGTGTCGTTGCGGGGGCATGAGACAAGGTAGGATCGACCCCGCTGGGTGCCTGATGTAACTTATGGTGTTTTCCAGCTGGCTTGACCATTTTATTGATCTTCGAGGTACAGCGGTATTGGCCCAGTCGCTAGCTCGGATTAGTCGTAAACCCATGAGGTGATTACCGAATCTGTCCCGTCGTCGCATATGCTTATCCAGTCACAATCCAGGAGTTCAGATGACATTCAGCTGGAACAGGAGGTCGCTAAGTGTTTGAAGGTTATCTTCAACAGCACTGTAAGTGACCTCACTGGCTTGGGCGTCTGCTTTTATGTCACGCGTACTGCAGGTCCGAGTCCGAGAAGCTATGAACATTACTAACGTCGTCACTCAAATAATATCTTCCCTCAATACTCCTCATCTCCCAACACGTCGAGTTATCCTCGAGGTGCTCTTGTCAATCGTCCACTGCAGTAGAGACTCCTTAGAGCTCGTCTTTCATGGTCTCGGAAGTCTGAGTCAAGCCAACGGTGACACAGCCGGGTGTTATGATTATTGGTTCCAATCTCTGGAAAGTGCACTCAAAGGGAGAGGGAAAATGGGTAGCCTTGTGGGCGCCAGCGACGAATATAAGCGCACCGGCGGAGATGGAGGGGGATTGAATGATTACGCTGTGAGTATCTCTCATTCACCCACCCCTTGTCACTCATGCCCCGGTCCCAAGCTGCTCAACATCGGCCTCATAGTTCGTATCATGGATCTTGTCGACGACCTTGACGTGCGCTTACACCACCGCACCCTAATGGACTCCGCGGGCCTTCCGCGTATCCTCACCCTCTTCCGCGAGCTCGGTGTTTCCGCCATGGAAAAACAACTCGATGAACTCCAAACCATGCTCGATGAAGATGAACAACGTCTGCACGAACGCCAAGACAACATTATTCTCGCCAGCTTCTCCAACCCCGAACATCTATGGAACGCCCTGTGTGCCCGGACGGAGGGATCACGCGCAAAGGATTACTTTCTCTCCATCATGCGCCACTTGTTATTGCTTCGAGAGGAAGGTCCACAGCTTGCGTATCATTATCGCCTGTTGGATTCCTTGGTCTCGGATGTCGTCATGGATGGGAAACTGGCCACTGCTGAACATAGACTTGGTCATTCGGTGCAAAAGTTGATTGCACAGTTGAACGAAGCTGATAGGTCGCAAGCAGCAGAGGATGAAGCTGCTGAAGCTCGCGCTCAGGCTCTCCGCCTCAAACTTGAAAAGGAGGTACTCGAAGAGGAGATATCGCAGGGTCTAGATGGGCTCGTTGGGCAACTCAAAGATAAGATGTCCCACCTCGAACAAAAACTGGCCATTGCCCGCGAAACGACCTCCCGACTCCAAAACCAGCTCGAGGCACAAAAGGCTGGGTACGAGGAGCAGATCGCCCAGCTCGAGGCACAGATTATGGAGCTTTTCAGGATGTTGAGGGAACTTGGTAAAGGGATGGATGCGATCATCGAGTCGAACTCAGGGTCAATGGATCGGAAGACGCTCATCGAGGTATTAAACAAACACCTGGAGCGGTCGAAGACCGTCAATATCCTCGAGGGTAGGGGTCGGAAGAAAAAGAAAGGCGCTGGTGGTGAGGAATGTGAGGACGAGTTTGAGGGGTCCGAAGAACAATCTCGAGATGTGACTCCCAGAAAGACAGTCGGAAAGAAGGGAGGTAGCTTTGTACGTGGTAAACACAATGGGACGACGAAATCTGCCCGAGTTTCTGCAACCCAAGTTGGTCGTGACTCCCAGTTCATGGATGCTAATGAGGCAGATGTTCGGGAGCAGATACAACATCAGCTCGCTGCAGGAGTTAAGATTGTGAGTCCCTGTGCTGGGGTCTTTGTGTCGGTGTTGATAATGCTGGCAGCTCTCTCCGGAAGGCGGACCCATGGCTAGCCCTCGCAGCATTCGAGGCTCTCCAAGGCGTACAAACCGTCCCATACTTGGCGAAGACACGTCTTCATTACCTCATTCATACCGCTCCAACAACCTTCTCATACCCCGCCCCGAGGACTCCTTCGATCATAGTGATTACGACTCATCCATGCGCGGAGACGAACACGACGCTGGGAGTGAATTCGGACAGTCAACTCGCAGTGTCTTCAGTGCTCTCACCGATGACACGCATCCTACCTCTGTCAGTTCAGGTAGCAGTTCGACAGAAAGCTCACGTGGTGCTCAACCACAATCGTTTACCGAGCAACTTGCGAAGCGACTTCATGTCCATGGACGTGCGCCTTCAATTTCAGATGGTAGTCCGACGCCCTCCCCTCCTCTCCCTACACTTCCCGAGGAGTCGGACTCGGCCAACGCCCCTCCCCCCCCTCCCCCTCCTCCTCCTCCTCCTCCGCCACCGCCACCACCACCGTCCAAATACGACGTCAATGACGATTCAAGCCTGCCCCCGCCGCCACCGCCGCCGCCACCGCCTCCCATTGGCTTCCTAGGAAATCCCTCCGCATCCGCAGGTCCCTCACTCCCCCCCCCACCGCCACCACCCCCTCCACTCCCCGTGAAAGGGATTACCTCGGCTGCGGGTTCTGTCCCCAACTCCGCCCGCGCATCCATGCTCCTTGGTGCCAATCTCTCTGTCATGTTTACCCCTCGCAAAGACATGCCATACACACCCGGAATTAAAATGAAGCAGCTTCAGTGGGACAAGCTTCCCCAACAACAAGTCACAAAGACGTTATGGAACGACGAGGATGTACAGAAGGAACAGGAAATGTTGAAGAAGCTGCAGAGTGATGGTGTGTGGTCGGAAATGCAGGAGGACTTTAAGGCGAAACAGCTGATGATCAATCTAATGGGTGAGAGCTAACCTTCGGGACTTCGTTTTTTTTTTCTCGTCTGACCTGTTTGTTCCAACAGCTCGACAGAAGCAGGCTGAACTGAAAAGTGTTCTCGATCCTCAAACCAAGAAACGAGTTGGTGCGTACTCTCGATCTGCCGACTTGGAACATATGATCATAAGATGGATGTTCTTGTAGAAATTCTAATTCAGCGGGTCAGGAAGCTCGAACCGGAAGAGATTGCGCGACGGATACAACAATTTGACCAAGAAACTTGCACTGAAGTTTTCCTAAGCGAGCTTAAGCCTGTCCTACCGACTCCCGAACAGGTATGATCTCTCTGACCTTGAGAGTTCTTTGAAATTCTTCAATTCGTCATTAGGTTGGCAAGCTCAACGTCTACCGGAATGTCGAACCGGAAGAACTCGCTGGCTTGCACGCGTCAGATCGTCTCATGGTTAAGCTCATCCAAATCGAACGACTGGGTCCGCGAATAGAGAGTATGCTCTACAAATGTAAGTTTGAGGAGCAGTGGTCACTTCTCGATGAGGTAAGGCTATTCGCCACTTGCTTTTGATGCCTCCTTGAGCCAGTGTTGTAGGGTGCAAGGAAGGTCAGTCAAGCTAGCGAGGCGTTGCTGCATGCCAAGCAGTTCAAGGAAGTGCTGAACGTACGTTTTCGCTTGTATTCTGGCTTGGCTGACGCTGAGCATTTTTTTAGCTCATTCTTATGATCGGCAATTATATGAACGGGACTGGCATCAAAGGCGGCGCATTTGGCTTCCGCGTCAGCAGTATCAATAAGGCATGTGATATTGCTATATTCTTTCCGCCTGCTCACCCTCCAGATAGCTTGTAGATACGAAGTCCGTCAACAACACTACCCTTTTGCATTTTCTGGAAAGGACCATCCATAAACACTTCCCTGAAATGGAAGAATTCTTGGATGAACTCAGCAAACCGGCGGAAGCCTACCGAGGTTTGGATCGTTGACATATCATGCAATAATACCACTAACCCCGCGCAAAGTCAATACTCAGGATGTCCGAAAAGACCTCGTCGTTCTCCGAGACGGCCTCAAGCGCATCCGACAAGAACTTAACGACCACTACATCGACATGGCTCAGAATGACGGGTTCAGTAGGCATCTATGGCAATTTGTTGGGAGGGCCAACGCGAAGCTGGAGGACCTTATTGATGATGTCAACCATGCCGAAACCACGTTTACCGAGGTCGTTGCGTATTACGGTGAAGACAATAAAAACCTATCATCGACAGAGTTTTTTGCGATCTTCAAGACCTTTGTCATCTCCTATAGAGTGAGTTCAGTTCCCAGTGACTGAGATAAAATAGTGTTGGTGACGTCACTTCCAGAAATGCATGTCAGATAATCAAACCGCGACTGAGGAGAAGCAAGCGATGGAGAAGCGAAAACAGGCCATGGCAGAGTCAAGGATGCACCGGCAGAATGCCCAGGAGCATCCTCATCCGCAGGAAGAAGACAATGCCGTGTTGGACAACCTGTTGGAAAGATTACGAAACGGTTACACCATGGGACGCAAAGCGCGTCGTCCCCGGCCGACGAGACCAGAAGGCAGACCCGTTGTTCCACTCATCGCCACTAACGGGACCGACGACACTGTAAATGTAGCACAAGACATGTTGGCTGCTCTTAAAGCCAACGGCTTTGATCCAGGGTCAGCTTTGCCTTCATCCCCGACATCTACCGCACCGAGGCGGAAGACGCGAAGGAGGACGCAGGGATTGGAAAGTGAGGCCCACTCTGAGGTGGCATCGCCAGTGGCTGGCTTGCCTGACCTCCCCATTTTATCGGACTTGGCGCTGGATCCGGAGGCGGCCTTCTGACATTGACATCAACTTGGTATTGTTGCTTTATTACCCAAATATATTTCCATCTGTACTGGGTATCTGCCTGCACTATTTAATTAGATTTACATCATCTGCATTCCATCTCTCCATGCCGCCGATCTGCCAGTGGACGGTCTGACCAGCCTGAGCGAGTTCGTGTGTCCCGCCAAAGGTTTTGGAATGTGGTTCGAATAAAGCCTCGGTGACTGGGACCTACAAATATCATCTCGTTTCTTCTAATTCCATACTTCCAGTCACCCGCTTCTAGATGTTGTCTTTCAAGTTGCTACCCCTCTTACTTTCTCTCTGCGCTGGACCTCCTGTGCAGGCACAGTCCAACACCTCAGTTGGGATTGAGGCTATCACTGCCCACTTCCACCAGTCGGAACTCGTGCCAGCTCTTCTACCTCTCTTCGTCCCAACAGCCCTACTCGCTGCCTTTTACAAGGGCTTTGGCACCATCTCCCCCGGTCAGCCATTGACTAGAGATCGTAGGTGCCTCACAAAATCCAGCAGAGACAATCATCGGTGACGCGATATGTATAGAGGTCCTGAACGAACCTACCCTTTCAGTGACGCCCGCCAACTCATCTGTGGTGTTGAAGGGCAAGTACACCATATTGATGGCAGACGCTGGTCCCCCGGGAACAGTCGAAAACCATGGTCAACGACGACACTGGCTCGTCAACGGGGCCACTATCTCTGGTATGCTGACCGTCGCATTTATATGGGGTGAGGCGGACTGCATGTTTGGAGACAGGTACCAATGTGTCCATGGTCGGTGCCACGGTGGTCACCCAGTACTTACCCCCTAATCCTCCTGTAGGGAGTGGACCACGCAGGTTAGCATTACCCTGAAACGAGAGTTGCCAAATAAGAGTCGGGGAACTTAGCGGACTAAATTTCAGATATCCAATCCTTCTATTCGTCCAACCCGCAGATTTCGTAGCTCCGCCAAGCCTTTCTAAGCCGGACACGGGTGGTGGAATTTTCGTAGTTGAGGACTACGTCAGGGTGGGTTGTTAACTTGTGAGGCTTGCTGCATCGACTCGGATTGGCTGAACGATTTATGTTGTAGGCCGCAAAGCTCGGCCCCCTCGTCGCGGTGAGTGTTCTTTGCTTGTCTAGCCACCAACAGGGGGCTTAACCATAGTTGCAGGCAACCTATTTCACATCTCAGGAAGGTATTGCGACGTTCTCCGTGCCACCAACGAGCGCAGTGGCTTCTGAGACGCTTCCCGGTTGGAACAACAAGGTTGCAACCAAAACGGCCGGAGCAGCCGCGGAAAAAACCAACTCTGGACTCCTCACGACGGGCAATTCGTTAGCCTTGGTCCTAGCTCCAATCTTGGGCTTCCTGGCGTTGTGACTTCATGACCCCTTGTCGAAATATGTCGGGTATATGTACCACACCTGTTTGTCATAGAAGTTTACGGTTCATTGTGGGATAAATATGATTCTCGAAAGAAAAGCGACGTGACATGCAAGACCATATAGAGATACACCAGAAAAAAATCAACAGAGCGGTGATAGCGGCCAAGGTCAGTTTGAATTGCATCAGCTCCCATAGCGCTCCCGAGCCTGTGTTGGAGCAATAGTGAGTAAGAATTTGCGGAATGCTGTCGTCGTTTTTGTCATCTGAGGTCCCATCACACTTACCACATCCTGAACCATGTGCACATAGCCAGAGTAACCTTCGGCATATTTGCCCATCTCTTTGGCTTTGCTGGCGCCGAGGCCGACACCTTGTGCATATATGGCTGTTTGGCTGGAGAACGCGGTCAGCGAAGCCAAGAAAGAATACCAAGAAAATGAATACATTGGGTCGACGCGACCGTCGCCTTCCGTGCCCAAACCAGAGCCCTCTTTCCACCCCATCATTTTCAACAGCTTGTTGCCGACATTGTTTTCGTCCTTGCCAGGAGCCAGGGGAGCGAGGGGCGGGGATGGCGGAGGCGGTGGTCCTTCCGCAAATCGCTTCTTCTTGAGGACAGCTGTCGTGTTTTCGGGTAATGGGACGTCTGGTTGGTTATGCATGGTTCGCCGTTCGGACGCGCGATCACGATACTTTGGTTGTTCAGCGTCAGCTGCTGTAGCAGCAGGTATTTTTCGCGCGGCTTCGATCTTTTGACGTGCAACATCGCGCAGATTTGCGTCCTTGAAGTTTTTCTAAAGGATTTAACGGTATTCGGCGGGTACGTGCGATGAGGCAAGGCAGAAAAAGGACAATCGTTAGTCCCTCGGAGACAAGTACATGCAATGGAATGAAGAAGCGAGCCTTATGGAGATCCGATTCCTTATTGTGACGTTTCAGCTGGTCGTTAGTCTTGAACTGTCTCGCACATAGTAGGCACGTCAGAGCAATCGTATCGGAGAACTCGAACTCGACTTCAACGGGATCTGGAATCGCTACTGTCGACAGCCCGTTGGAAACTGCCGGGGGATGCAAAACTGGAGCCTGAGAATTGGGCCGGTGAGTGTTGGGTTCTTCGGTGTTTGGTACGTTGAGGGACACTCTGGGTACCGAAGCTTGGGAGCTTGAGCCTTCCTTGAGTGCTTCTTGGACTTGGTTCCATTTCTGAATGTTGGTGGCGGTCTGTGCAGATGTCATTCCCCGGCAAAGCACCGCACGTGTCCCAAGTCGGTCCATACCTTTTTGCTGGCAATCAATGGTGCTACCTTCTTGGCTGCAGTAACTATCATCGGGGTTAATGATTCTGGAAAACGGGTGTAATGCTACAAGACCATGAACCTTTGTCATCTTCAGTTGCAGGTGCTGGCCCGGCATCTTCGTCACCAGCTGCAAAGTCCTCTGCAGAAAATCCAAGCGAGAGTGGAGCATGCGCTTTCGGCCCTGAAAGCGGTGCTGAAGGCTTGTGACTGGTTGCTCCTGCCTTGAAGTTGAGCGTAACTGGTTTGTCGGAGACGGGTAATGCAGACGGTGCAGGTGGCTTCTTAGTAACCTCATCTATACAACATCAGAAAGTCATGATGTGTATGCAACACTGTGAACACACCCTTGGCCTTCTTCTTTTTCTCCCTTTCCTTCGTACCCGCCACCGCCACCACTCCTTGTGTTGGAACAGGTTCTTCTACCTGAAACTCCAGCACAGCAACAGTTGCTGACTCATCCCAATACTTGGCAAAGGTATTCTCAACTCCACCAACGTTAAGAGATGATGGGATGGCACTTTCGTCACGAAGCATATAGTCTGCAACTGGTTGGAAGGAGTATGGATGTGCAAATGACGCAGCAACGGGCTTGTCAGAGATCCTGAAACCTGAAGGATGTATTTGTGGTGACATGCTGTTGGCCAAGACCGTAGATGCTGCCTGCGACACATGAGTATACATTTTTGAAACATAGCCTAATCCCAATCACCTGGATGTCCGCAAATTCAACAAAGGCAAACTGGAAGCTGGCCATCGTCACCTTGTCCTTGACCAGGATAATTCGTTTCATGCCCCTGTGACCATCCTTCCCAGGTCCTGCCGAACCCATCATAGCTTGGGCAATGGCCTGTGGACCCGAGAGAGAATCCAATCCACGGAAGAGTAACACAGCAGCTGGAGCATTACCGATGTCACGAGTGCCATCGTTCATGTTTTGCCGACGACCTTTATCATGAGGCATAGCGCTCTGCGAATAATCGATTTTTATTCTTCGTCCGTTATGTGGAAGGCCTGACTCAAGTGCCTTGTAGAAAGCAGCCTTCGCTGAAGCGCCATGTGATGCCGGAGGTGGAACTTGGATAAATGGGAACAGAGGGTCCACAAATGCACGAGCATGTTCCACGCTCGCGAACTGGGCAAAACCGAAGCCCTTGGAAATACCTTCAAAATCCAATAGCCACACACGTCAATGCACTAGACAAGATATAAATGCGAATGGGGCAAGTGCCTGATGATCTGTCTCTTATGATGGTGACGGTCTCGATGTTGCACCCGTTGCTGGAGAGATATGCCTGCAGCTAAAGTACGAGGATGGATTTTAGTTTCGTATCGAAAGACATGTAAAGTGTATCGACAAACATCCGCCTCAGAAAAGTCGGGGTCTAAGCCCAGGAAAATGACATGCGAACTGGCTTCGCTAGGGACCAGGCGCTTCTTACTCTGGAAGCCTTTTCCAGGTCGATCGTCATTCGAATAGTCGGGCGTGTGATCGGTGTGTCTGCCCTGGTTGTTAGGACCATAACCAGCATCGTAACTAGTATCGTCATACGGCTGGTTGTCGTATCCCTGTAGTGTGAATGAACAAGTGAAATCGGACATGGTGATGCAAACACGGACCCCATTGTTGTATTTTCTGCGCTTGCCATCGCCATGGTAGTCATTTTCGCGACCTCGAACATCTGCTCTATTATCCCCTGTGCCCCAAGAGCTTTGATCAGCCCAATAATCTTTACCCTTGTCCCAATCTCGATTGTAGGCCATTGTTGTGAAGAGGAGGGAAGATGGTGGTAGAGACTGCGATAAATCTCTCAAAAGCGAAAGCGTTTTTCGAATGAAAAGGTTGTGTTCGAATCTTGGTAATTTTCAAACTCCGATAGGACCGCCACACCTCACCTCCGCACCACGCCAATCCTCTACTATGCTTGGACCAGTGTTGCAAACGCCTCCAAAGATGCATGAATAACTACACAACCACGCAAATTGAGATCTTCTGCATGGTACACACAGTTTCTAAACTGTTCTCAGCTTGCTGCTGATGTTTGACTTGAATTTTTTGGTTAGGATTTACATGCACCAGCAGGTGTACAATGCAAGGTAGTCAAAATGAGTAGTTCTGCAAATGCCTTGTCACAGGTTGTCACACATGGCAATGCAGCTGTTTTTCTACTCTGACATATATTCTGTAATGGCACAGCTGCTGAGGCATAGGTTAGGAATGCAAAGTATATCACTACAGTACTGAGTGCAGAAGACAACTACCACTAATAAGGGCCAAAGTGTAGAAACCTGTAGAAAGGTTTAAAAGACCTGTAGTATACCTCAGTATGTAGTCACTAAGGTAGACTACAGTATGACACCTCTAAGGTAAGTGCATGATTACCTAAGCTATATGCATATGTTTGTATTCCTACACAAAGGAATGTGATGCTTCATAGTGAGTTCAAGTGCTTGTATAGAATAATGAGGGTGAAGCAGGATCTTGTTGATTGGGTGAGATGGAAGAGCCAGCATGACTCAGAGGATCCAGAGGACCAAAGTAGGAGTTTGGGGATGTTTGTGAGTTGTGACCAGGTTTGGGTGCAGGCACATGATGATGTGAATGGTCACAGATGGTAATTGTTGAGTTCTGTGGCCCCTATTTGTCTGTGCAGATCTGTACATCTCTTGACAAAGTACAGCGAACTCCAGAACCAGAACACCAACTCTGAAATCTTGGAAACCCAGAGATTGTAACTCTACTCCGCTGCCAAGCAGAACTGGTCAGAGTCTTGGAGTTCACTCAAAATCCATCTGGAGTCACTCAGGGTTGTCTGGAATTTGTGCAGACTGTTGTCCTACTCTATTATCCTTTCCTTGGCATTACTCCCAAGCCTCCAGGGGCATTCCATCATTATCCTACATCACTTAACTCCATCTCCTTCCTGTTCCTGTTCCTGATCCCTGTTGAGATAATTGACGAAAACTATAATAGGGCAGTGATTGTCCAGACTACTAAGCATTAGCTATGAGTAGTAAGTAGGTATGGAATACTAGTAGGCTCACCTCAGCCACTGCCTAAGAGGGGCAAAGAATGACTGAGGAATTTGAAGTAAGAAATAAGTATATATATGTAGTGGAGTGGGTAGAGAAGCACTTGCTAATAATAATCTGGGGAGTAGGAACAGGAACAAGAAGGAGATGGAGTTAAGCAATGTAAAGAAACCATGGAGCATCCCTGGAGGCTGTTATGATACTGATTCCTCCGGGCTGTCCGGAGTTGTCGGAGGCGGAGCGGACGTTGGCTTCAACTTATGTGTTGCGCCCTTGTCCGAGTTCAGTCCGGTATTTACTTAAGGGTGGAGATGTGGAGCGGAGGAGCGGAGGAGCGGAGGAGCAAGGTGGGTTGTCGGAGGTTAGAGGTCG
>KN825795.1:0-13394 GCA_000827395.1 Paxillus rubicundulus Ve08.2h10 | reverse complement strand
CATCTGGGATTATGAGATGCATCACGCGGGTGGTATGGCCTCGCATCTCGGGCAAAGTGGCCCAAGGATGACTCAGCCCTTTCTAAAAAGGTGAGCATCTGCATGAGGGGGGGGGGATGATGGCAGGACGTTGTCCACGGCACCATGTCATGGGGTCCAGGGTCCAGGGGTGGGTTCAGCACAGTTGCAAGGGTTGCAATTGCATAGGGTGACATGGTGGGTGAGAAGAAAGAAGGGGGGGAGTGGCCCATCACAAAGAATTGGAGGGAGTTGGAGAGAGGGAGGGGGAAAAAACAGGGTTAGATGAGGGGGGGGGAAGGGGATGAACAGAATTACTCACTTTGGATTTAACACGGTCATTGTCACGTCCTTCAATATCTCTGGTGATGGTGTCCAATAGGCAACCATTGATGACCGAGATGTTGTACCCTCTCCCAGCTTTGAGTTCTCAGTGCCAGTCAAGTCGAACACACAAGGCATATGTGAGAATTGTCTTCTCCCCAAGGGGAAGTTGGGCTGATGGGTAGGTTTCCAGGAACCAGAAGAATTTGGCGAGGGCATCGAGGTTGGTCATCAGCCAGTTGGCTTTCTTGGCATGGTCAAGGAAGCAATTCCTGGCACTGAGGAATTCTGGGAAGGTGAGTTCATGGTCAGGAAGGACATTGTGAGATGCTTTGACGGATGCAATGGGGTGGACGGCAAGCATGTCATTGATCTTGGATATGCCAAAGGTATTGTCTGCCTAGGATCTGTCATGGTACTTCGATGCATCTAGACAACCCGCAAGTGAGAAATACCACATCTCTATGTAGTCAAATGTAGTTAGCTTCTGCAGGGCATACTGGGAGGGGGGGTGGATGAGAACGTCAGCGACGGAGGAGCCTGGAGTGAAGGTGTTCATCCTTGGCTTCTTCTTTTCTGCCTCTTTCCACTCGCACTCAGCTTCCTCGTTAATCAGGAGCTGTTCTTCTTCCTTGTGCAGTCTGCACATTTCTTCCACTTCTGCAGCTGTTCTGGCTTCCACCTCTCTCTGCACATTCCATGCTACGATCCTGGTTGCTCTGTCAGCTTGCCAGGCAGCAAGGAGGCATTCAATGGCTTGCTGGTCACTTTTGTCATACCTGCGCCTGAGTCCTTCACGGATGATGTCAAATTCAGGACCAGTGTAGTTGGGAGGAGCTTTGAGGTTTGGGTCAGCCATGCTTAGGGGTTTGAAGTTGAGGAAAAGGGGGTGATATTAAAGAATGGAATGGTATACTGTGGTGGTGAATGACTGGAGGACCTGGGAGGGATACGAGTATGAAAATTCTAACAAGAGCCCAGCTCTGAACAGCAAAGGGCCATGAGCGGAGGAGATGGCGCAGAAGAAAGAGATGTTGTGCCACCTTGACTCTGCTCGGCCAAAGACAACGCTCATTCCTCGCTACGTAACAGATCAGCACCCTGTATTCCTAGATCCAGAATGGGACAGGTCTACAAAAAAAAATGTCATGCAATCAATCGGACGACAGGCCCGCCGTGCCGCACTTTTCCAGGCTCATATGGCATTGCAACGATTCAATACCCCACCCCTTTGCCATCGTCTTTATACTGTACCACTCCACCATTCTCCTTCCTTACTATTGTGTGCTTTATAATGAGTCCAGGTGAGTATATTTCTTGTTGCCTCACTTCTTTGCATAATAGTTCACTTGTTCGGTAGATACACCTTCCACCAGGTGTTCGCTGCACTGTGCTAGCTGATGTACCCCTAACAGGCAATGTCGAGAGTCATGTTTCATATGCTGTTCTTCGTTGTGAATTTGCATTCAAAGGTTTTGTGACTGCAGTTCCTGATCGTTGAAGCATATTCCCTATCGGGCCTTTGTTACCAGTATCGCCAATGACAGTCAGTGAACTTGTTGGCGAGCTCAATTTGTTTACTCGCAAACAGTTGTTCACATTAGCTGTGTTGCATACCATTCCATTTGTACATCACGCCCATCTGTCATGGCTTCGAGATAGTCTTTGTACCCGTCAGTGCACTCACGCTTGTATGTCTGGCTACTACATCTTTCGGAGTTTGCCCCATCCTAGGCGGCAGGTACCACATCCTTCCGATGATCCACCCGCCAATCATTTGGCTGAGCAACTCGCCGCGAGGGAGAGAGACTGCATTGCAACAGTCAATCCGTTCTCGCAAACAGAATCCGTCCTCGTCACCTTTTCCAGAGATGAAGACCTTTGCCGAGAAGTGGGACATCATTGAGGAGTGGCAAAGAGAGATGGGTTGAATTCTGCAGGCCCGTCGAAGGGGGCCGTGAGTCTTGCGCCCACAGTGTCCCGAGTGCAAGTTTGAGATCTGTTTTTCCTACTCCAAATATGCTTGCATTGCTCACCAACCCTACGTTACCTGCTCACACTCTCCCAGAGTCGTATGACTTGGTTATTTATTGTGATGCTATTCTCTATCCTAAGGGAATGGAGAGCACTACCTCGTTGGCTCCCGTCTCGTTGTGTACACATTGCTGCTCTGCTCTTCTCGCCAAGAAACCACATCAACCCAAGAATTTGTTGGCGAACTTTCAATATTATGGACGCGAGAGACTTGACATGCCCACGTTGCAGGCATGTGACGGCGCATCCCCGTTTGACTTGACACTCATATCGCGGGCGCGCGCGTCGACCATTACTTTTTATTATAATTCTCGTGGTAGTCGTGGGGGTTATGCTCCTGTCACGGTTTGGGTATAATCATAAAAACTCCAGCAGAGCTCCAGGGCGCAGTGTGTGCATTACTCGGCCACGTACCATGCGGTTTCTGTATAGACTTTGGTTTGAAGTTGAGATTACGAAGGCGAAGAGACAATAGTCACATCCTGCTGTTCAAGCCTCGCTGAAAACAGCATTCAGCAAGAAACAAAAGAAACAGGCTCACGACTAAACGAGAGCTCGACAACTGGTCACCTTCAAGCTTCAAGGATCCAGGGTTGCCTGGAGGGCTGTTGGAATTTTACTTATTCATCATAACGTGTAGTCTCGGATTCCAGTCATTTAAAACTCCGCCACGGCACACCTCGGCATGTGACAGCTAGGCGTGACTCTTGAGCTCATCACGCTGCATTGTCAGCCCAAATGCGATCTCAACAACCACAGCTCGGATATCAGTCGTTAGACTTCGGAATTGTAGATAGTATATATCGGATGTACTGTACAAAGTGGTTAACAGAAACAATGAAAATTGAGGTGTTGAATGTTGAATACCGAATGGGCAGCTCCGCCGAGTAGATGGGGTCCAGTGACCTTGTAAATAAGGTGACTTATGTCACACTACATTTTGTATGACCTACAATATCTGATCACTGCGCTTGCTATGCGGGGGTTGAGGGAGTCAACGTCATATCACTTGTTTGTAACAAACCATATGTCCAGTCATGCCTGACTAGGCTACAAGTAGTGTGGTGAAAGGAAAGACGAACCAAATAACTGTACTCGTCACGGCGACGAAGAGCTCAACACGCAATCAAGCATGTTCACACATCAAGATCAACCTCCCCTTCAGCGTCCATTTCATCGTCCCATATGGCTTCATTCTCACCCTCAGCTATCAGGGGAGGTGATGGCGAAAAGTATGCCCCAGGAACACCAGAACTTGTGTGCTCTGCATGTCTAACTGAACACTGTTGCTCTTGCTCTTCATATTCCTGCAGAGTGCGGCGTTGCACGCGGTTGAGAACGAGGTCCAAATGGAGGTAGTTGGAGTCGTCCATGGCGAATTTGCGATGCTTACGGTCTCGGATGTGCTGACAGGGGGTGAGTATAAGGGGGTGGCATAGAGCGTAGACTCACAAATTCGAAATCCTCAAATTTCATCCTACAGCTCTCGCAATAACCAGGTTTGCTCCCTTCGTCGCGTTTGGGTAATCTCAGCGTATTGGTGCTGCGACTCTTTCTGAGTAATGTATTCTGACGCTCTGGAATGCCGACGGGTGGACCCATAGTACCAGGCTTCCGGTTTGTGGTGTCCTTGCCAACAGCCAGAGAAGACACTTTGCGAGAGGTGATGACCTGTTGCTGCATCCGCCCTCGCAGGCTTGCAGGCAATTCGAGGGCTCTGAGAGCTCCACCAGCAGTGGAGGTAGTGCCTGTTGTCGACGTGATCCCAACGCTATTTCCCGAAGCGGCGATATAAGCGCTAGTCGATGCCAGATAACCAGAAGCGTTGGCTGAATCCTGAACTTCCTGGAAATCAACGTCCAGGTCGACGAGTTCCTCCATACCTGCATTTGCGAACTGACGGTGCAAGTTGTTCATCGACACAGATCGTCGAAGATCACCGGATTTGCGAGACAGCAGCTGTGTCTGGGCCTGCTTCTTCCGCTTCAGCTCCCTCGCCAACCTTTGCTGCCTCTCAGTTTCCTTGTCTTCGTCAGCATGTCGACTCCTCTCCCATCTTCGTCGTTCCCGTTCATCGAAATCGATGAATGGGCCACGGGCATTGGGATGACAGTAGAGAACAGGCCAAGCGCCACGCTCCTTTCCATCACGACCTTTATATATGGGATACTCGAGGGCATGTATAGTGGCCAACTCCTGTTTGACGTCTTCCACCAAAACAAAGCAACTTGATTTAGAAAAGTAGCGGAAATCGTGACGTTTCTGAGTAGGATCGCGTTCTGTTGTTCCATGCAGACGTTCCGATGCAAGTAAACGAGTGAGATTCCGTTGATTGATCGTAGACACAGGAGGGGTAGTCTGGGCCCCTTGTGGGTGCTTGGTAGATATCATGGTGGGCGCGGGCACATCGCATCGTTCCAATATACTGTCTAGTTTAGCGGTGTTCCAGATCTTCATGTCGAAGGCTTGAGCTTTCTCGACTAGGTTAAAGTTCTGGGTGCTCCCGTCCTCAGCAACACTGATGTGCTGGAATATCGGTATGATGTTTATATAACGGATGGGTCGATCTCACCGGCCTTTGAGCTTTATGGGACTCTTGAGCAATGAAATGGCTCGCGAAAGAGAACCTCGTAGCCTATGAGCATTTTCCTTGTTAGATTGGGTGTCTTCTGTGGGTATCGGTTGGTTGGTGATCAAGTGTGTTATACCGTTCGAGAAGAAGTCTTCGACACGCTGGTTGAAACAGGACTACTCAGATAATATTGAGGTGAAGGATACATGGACATACAGCGCCAAGATGAAGAACCCTGGAGATGAGCGAATTCCTTAGCGTTGCGGTCTCGGGATCTAGTTGATCCAAATCGAAGTAAAACACCCAGGACGGGAATGCCCGAGTATATTTGAAACGAAACTCGATTCTAGCTGTTTCGCGTGCTTCCCGCCTCTGCTCCTTCTCTCTGCGCTCTTCATCTGGCCCAGGGATTGGCGATGCTTCTGTAGGGGTCGCTCTCACGCGCTTGGGATTTGTTTGGGTTGTGAGGATGTCCCCTGCAGGTTCCGGAGAGCGAGGGCGCTTTATGGACACCGACGAAGTGCGAGATTTTTTAGGGGAGTGCCCGAATGGCTGCTGGAGGTGCTGGCGAGTGCCAAGAGGGCGGCGGTTGAAGGTAGTAGGCATCAACAAGTATGATCAAAAACAAGGCAGTACTGTAATAACCCGTCGGTGAATGCCTGCAAATGGCCGTGAGGACAAATTGACCAGTAGACTGTTGATAACAGAGGTCCACAGACGACACGGTGGTGACGGTTGAGTGTGTTTGGGTTATCGCCAAACGCCCAAATAATGTGTAAATAACGCGTGACGCGTATCTCATACCACTTGGGGCATATAGGTTACCCAAGAAGTCATTTTGAAAATTCAACAGGCCCAAAGGGCATATGTATTCTTTGTCAGATAATCCTACAAGATCGAGAATAGGACATCATGTTGTGCTGGACGGGATGTAACCTCAGATGTCCAGCAGATGTTGAGCATCTGAGAGCCATCAGAGTCACGTGATGCAGAAATTTCAATTTCGCTCTGCTAAGTCCTGTGGGTTACTGTTGACAAAAACTATAAAAGAACAGTGATTTCCCAGGCTCAGCCACTGCCTAAGGAGGGCAAAGAACAACTGAGGAATCCAAAGTAAAAAGTCAGTATATATATGTGTGTTAGTACTGTGGCTGAGGCATGAGGAACCACAGTACCTAGTCTGTGTGCACAAGAGGACATGCCAGGCTGTCCACCTGCTTAGTCATCCATTGGGATGCCCCTTTCCGAAGATAAGGGCTGGGCCATGTGGTGGATCACATGTACAGTATGACAAGGGGCAGGAAAAGAAAGTGGAGGGAGCAGTTTCAAACTTGCGACAGTTCTCATCAGGGGGCTTCACCACTACCGCTACTGCTAGTCCATCCAGCCAATGCTTAGGGTACCAACTACCAATTGAATGCCCTACCTAGGGAGTTGACTCCAGTCATAGCCACAACCACATGAGAGTGGCTACCACAGGCTGGATTGGTTGCAAATGGGTAGAACAAGTGGGGGTTGGGAGGTTCCACCTTGTTAGACCCACAGGTTGCTTGGGCACATAGGGGCCTTTCAGCATCCTGCCTGCACTTTTTCATTTCCATACATTCTCATGGTGGGGCTCAGTCACCATGAGAAACTCTTATGCCATCATCATGTGATTTGCCATGGCAACACAGATAGTGGGATGGGCAGAGAAACACTTGCTAATAATGACAGGGGAACAGGAACAGGAACATGAATGGATATGGAAATAAGGTTAAGTGATGTAAGATTATAATGTGAATGCCCCTGGAGGCTTAGGAGTAATCATGAGAATGATAGGATAGGATAACAGACCATGCAGGTTCCAGACAGACCCCAAGCAAGTTCTGTGATTCTGGGCAGTTCCTGATGGATTCTGAGCAGACATTGTGACTCCAACATGACAAAATACAGTGAACTCCAGAACCAGAACACCAACTCCACATTTCCAGAAACTCAGAGATCATACCTCTGCTCTGCTGCCAGGTGGACCTGCTCAGAGTCTTAGTGTCCACTTGGAATTCGTCTGGAACTTGCATGGACTATCATCACACTTCATCATCATATTCTTATCATCACTCCTGAGCCCCCAGGGGCACTCCATCATTACCTTACATTGCTTAACCCCATCTCCTTTATGTTCCTGTTCCTATTCCCTTGATTATTACTAGTGAGCACTTCTCTACCTACTCTGCTACATATATATACTTATTTATCACTTTGGATTCCTCAGTCATTCTTTGCCCCTCTTAGGCAGTGGCTGAGGTGAGTCTACTTCATACCTATTTACTACTCATAGCTAATGATTAGTAGTCTGGGAAATCACTGCCCTATTATCGTTTTTGTCATTGCATAGGGGGCAGCAGAGTGGAGTCATGATTTCTGGGTTTCCAGGTTCTGGAATTCACTGTACTTTGTCAACTGTAGCAAGTATATTGTTTTCCACTATGCACTTTAGTACTGTATGTGTAAAAGATTATGAATATGTGATAATACCAGCTGGGTAGCCAAAATTTGCTCTAAGTCCCATTTGTATCACTATATA
This sequence comes from Paxillus rubicundulus Ve08.2h10, assembly GCA_000827395.1. Taxonomy (NCBI): domain Eukaryota; kingdom Fungi; phylum Basidiomycota; class Agaricomycetes; order Boletales; family Paxillaceae; genus Paxillus; species Paxillus rubicundulus. Next base: position 5,880 of record KN825795.1, on the reverse strand, counting down.
TCACTAGAGTGAATGAGAGATATGTGTGGAACCATGTTCTAATGGTTAATAACATTAATGGTATTCATGGTGAGTCTGAGTTTATTTAGGTTTGTCTTGGTTTCACTTGGGTTTCAAAGGATGGACCCATTGGCAACTTGGTGCCAGGACTGAAGCCCAAGCCTGCCCTCTGCCTCCAGCCATAATGCTTGAGGCGCCTTCAAAGCCTTGAAAAGAGCTCCCCTGGAACCCCCATATGAACTCAATCACCTGCAAGGTGTTTGGAAAAGGTCATAGTTATGGCCAAGGTGCAACATCAAAAGATGACACCCCCACTGCCAGCACCAGTGTGGCCATACACATCATCTGGGGGACACCCACAAACCCTGGGCATACCAGCAAGCTTGTCAAGTGGCTTGTCAACCACCTGGCAGAAAACAAAAGCCCACTGTGACCTGAAGGCAGGGCCTCAGAAAAGACCAAGGTAGACACATATATATAGTCATTGTCAAGGTCATATTCAAGGACAATGGCAATTGGGAAGAGACCTTCAAAGACTGCCATGTGAAGTTTTCCAAAGCTGTTCAAGATCAACTGGGAATGTAAGTAGTTCATTGTACAACTAATATTATGGGTTAGATCATCTCACTCAGCCTGAAAAAGTTATTGCAAACAAGTGGTCAAGTTCATGCAAATGGGAAATGGAGTCATGTTTGATGCAGAGGGTCACATGAATCTCCATAAGTCCCATCTATTCATCTTTCAGGATCTGATTTGATTATCCACAGAGGCCATTGAAAAAGAATTTACATGGTACTCTGACCTCCACACCCTGTGGAGGGGCATTCTGCCATACACACCAAACCCAATTGTCAACTCTACACCTGGTGCCTCTTGTGGCACACAACTACTTGCCCTCATCCAACCAAAATTTTTGCCTTCTGCCACCACCACCTCAGACCCCACCACAACTCCCACTGCCTCCCAAGGTGTTCCCCTTCCTCCTTCAGACCCCCCTTTTGTCCCCCCTTCCATCCCTGAGCCACCTCCACCTCAGATGATCCCTCTGCCCATTGAGCTGCCATCTTCTGCAGCGGGTCAAGACAAGGAAAAACAATGTGCTGATGAACCACCTTGGCCATGGGTTGATGTTGATGTTGATGCTGATGTTGATATGGATATGTGTGGAAAGGAAGATATGTACAACAAGAATGATGTGGATGTGGACACCAATTATTATTGAGGGAAGAAATCTCTGGTAAGTTGAAAAAAAACACTGTCTGTTTTCCATGCTCACAATTTCCAGGCATCAGTACAATTGCCACCACCTCCTCACTTTGCTCTATTCACATACCCAAATAAAAATGCCACACCCAACACCAATAACTGCTCTGCCTTTCACTCTGGCTCACCTGCCTCATCCACAGGTTCTCATGGTAGGCAGCATTTCTTGACCCCTCTGTCCAATATGTCATATCAAAGCTTGTCTGTCATGTCTGTAAGCAGTGGCATGCCATTTTCTTCTGATTCCACCAGTGACTCCCCCACTGCTGCCACCTCTTGCACCTCTGTTCTGAGGTGTTCAAAAACTGTGGTGCTAATGTGGGAGACTATTCAGGATGTCTTGGATAAAGCTATGGCAGTGATTGATGATGACAAGGCCCATTCATCCAACTTCAACCTGAAAAAGCTTTGCCTCAAGTTTGACCATGCTTGCTTCACAGAGGAGCATTCACTAAAGAGGGAGAAATGTGCCACTGAGCAGCTGAATGCTGCTGCAGTACATCAGCAGGACCAGGAGTGAGTTGAAGAGGAATGCTGAGTTGGACACATTTGAGTGTCAGACCTGAATATCCCTTGCTGAAGCTGAGCTCCCTATGTTGAAATAGGGTATTGCAAAGGGTCATGTCAGAGTCCAGTTCAATCCCAGAGTGTGCAGAGCAAACCCAAAGGATCGGGGTGTCAGGGGAGTAGGGAAATGGAATCTGGAGGTGTCAGGTAGGTAAGAGACTGTCACTTCAAGAGTCTTGTCTCTTAATTTTGGGTGGGGGTCAGAATAAAGTCCTGAGTTCAACTTGAGGATCAGAGGAGGTGCTTCAGAGGGTTCTAGGGTTTTCTGGGATTGAGATCTAGTTGATATTTGAACTGAGGAAACACAGGGAAAGTTACAAGGGTTTATATGTACACTGGGAGCCCAAAAGGATATATATGGGTTAGTGTCAGGAGTTAGGGAATCCTGATGTGCAGCAGAAGAAAGCTATGTTGGGATTACTAATGTAAGGTGTGAGGATGACAAATGGGAATGTGGAATTAGTAAGGAGGAACAATGATGACAAAGAGAGGAAACATAACAGAAACAGACATAAGATGGATATGATTACTAATAGATGAAATCCGAGAATTCAGGAAATGGGAAATGGGAAACACAAGAAGGATATGTCTAAGTACAACCAGATGTTGTTGGGATATGTCAGAAAGCATTGGAAAGTATCAGATGACACGATACAGTGATGTGCTGACCATCCTTCATGGAGAGATTGTCTAACTGATGTTCTGCATCTGCAGCAGGGTCATGAGGACCAAAATTTGTCTGGAGCTTGAGGAGGAATTTGTGGTAGTCATCCATCCATAGTGGACAGAGGTCTGGATCTTCCATTTGGAGGAGGTCAGGCTCGAACCATTTGAGAGCCATGCCCTTGAGGTATGATTGGGTGAAGGTGACTTTAGCATGGTCAGTCCGGAATGCACAGGGATGGTCTTGGAAGTTGAGCTTGCACTGAACTATGAAGGCATGGAGTTTGTGAGTGTCAGTTTCATTGAAGGTGTCTGGTTCCTGGACTTTGGTGCACTGGGATGGTTCAGAGGTGAGGTTGTGACAGGTGATGTCAGCAAGGCTGCAGATGGTGTTGGCGAGCACCATCATGGGATTGGGTGGGAGAGATGTGTTAGGAGGGGGGAGAGAGCCAGAGGTTGATGCATTGATGCAACAGGAGGAGAAACTGCAGAATTGGCCAACCGTGTCAGGTCCTCTGTGACTTGGAATATTAGAGATGTCAAACATCTGTCAAAGGTATGAATGATAAGGAATCAAGGCACAGGAGTGGAAGTATTAGAAAGAAGCAGAAATGCGGAGAAACAGAAAAGCAGAGAAATGGAGAAACAGAAAGGTAGAGAAGCAGACTTGGTCCAGAGTGGGCTCTGGAGGAGTGGAGTTGACTTGCACAGCACGTGATATGACAAGTGCTGAGGGTGTGGATTGGGCATCTAAAGCTGAAAGCACAGAAGGGGGCATCATTGGTAGGATGGGGATGTATGATGAAAGTTGAGAGGATGAGGGCAAAGAAGGACAGAAGGGAGAATTCACATTGAAAACCCTCAATAGACATGAGGCAGCCACATGGCTTCCACTCCCATGATCATCCAAACTTCTGGCTTCCATGTGCACAATCATGTGACCGACTGAGGACAGTCAGTAGCTAAGTCCCCACAGATGTAGGAAAGCAGTCTTTCCCATGATTGCAAGTGCCAATTTCTAGTATCCTCATCACCCTACTGGACTAGCCAGAGCACTACTGTTTATTCTGACCAGCATTGTCCACATCCCTGTCTTATTCCCTCAAACTCCATCCATATCCATGCAATGCCCACACCTGGTGCATCATGGAAACTTGTCCATCTTTACAGATTCCCATGTCCACATCCACACATATCCAGTCCTGTCCATCCTAACTCACCAGTAAGCCTTGTTTTTCCCCTCTCTTTGCACTCCTTCCATCAGACATAGCCTGTGGTCCACTCTATATGTATTCCCTCTACTCCATTGACTTGTGCCTTATGTTTTGGTTTGGTTTGACACTGTTTCAGGTATTCACACACTATAAAACCCTGTACCTAGTCTCTTGAAATGCATCTTTTGTCACCACAGACTTGAGGTCAGATGCATGTAAGACCTGGATGAAAACAACACATCTACCAACTCCTCTATGCACCCCAATGCTCTTAGTTCTCCTTATACCACTCAGCCCATCTGCCTGCCCCAGAAACCCCATGGAAAGTGCTTGACACTCATGCCTATATCTTCTAGAGACTGACAGATTTTCCCTTCTAAAGTTCTTCTCACATGGAATCCCTCCTGGGTCAATCATATTGCACCCCTTTTTTTTAAATTATTCCCTCTGTTCTGACCTCCTAACACCAGGAAGGGACTTAGTATCTCTTCAGTGGAACCACTGGACCACGCAGAGTTGAACAGCTGTTGGAATATGTAGAAAGCAGAGGCAAGGTTTGACACTTGGTGAATGGATAGGAGTGCATCAAAGAGGTCCTGGGTGGTGGTGTGCATTTCTGTCTTGAGTAGAAGGGCATCACTGATGCTGTCCAGAATTATTCCATGTGCTCTCTCATTCTGCTCCATCCATTTCCGGACTTCTTCCACTGTGGCTGTGCCAGAGATCATCCAAGTTCCAGATAAGGTAGGTGAAATGGTTGAGGGACCAGGAATGCTGGGAGACATGGCAGGAACAGGTACAGTGGTGGTGGTACCTGGAATACTGAGGGATGTGATCAGACAGGTGTCAGTTCCCAGGGCCATGCCTAGGACTTTCTCCCTTTGAAGTTTCACCATGATCTGCAGTTTCCAGATCTGGAAGTTTGAGGGACCAATTAGAGTCAGACATGTGGGAGTGTCAGTGGAGACTGTATTGGATGACATGGTAGAAGTCCTGAGGCTCTGGAGTTTATCTGGATGCAACACTGAGGGATTGTGCAAGAGTTGAGTCATTCTGGAGAGGCTTTCTTTCCACTAGTATGCACTAGCAGGGCTCATAACCTGACAAAATCTATACAAGGGCTATAAGAGGGCAGTGATTGCCCAGACTACTAGGGATTAGCTATGTGTAGTAAATAGGTATAGAATGAACTCACCTCAGCCACTGCCTAAGGAGGGCAAAGGACAACTGAGGAATCTAAAATAAGTAGTATATATATACATGTAGCAGAGTGGGCAGAGAAGTGCTTGCTAATGATAACAGGGGATCAGGAACAGGAATGGGCACAAGAAGGAGATGGATTTAAGTGATGTAGGATAATAATGGAATGCCCCTGGAGGCTTGGGAGTAATGATAAGGGAAGGATAATAGAGTAGGACAACAGTCCACGCAAGTTCCAGATGACCACAAGTGACTCTGGATGGATTCCAAGTGGACTCCATGACTCTGAGTGGTTCTGCTGGGTGGTGGAGCAGAGTTACAATCTCTGGGTTTCTGGAATTCCAGAGTTGGTGTTCTGGTTCTGGAGTTTACTGTACTTTGTCAACATTGAGGCCCTTGTATGGCCATAAGGTCTCTTGTCATCAAAAACCTCCTTGCACAAAATGGACTGGCTACAACAGTCTGCACAAGTTCTGGACAACCCCAAGTGACTCCAGATGGATTCCAAGTGGACTCCATGACTCTGAGCAGTTCTGCTGGGTGGTGGAGCAGAGTTACAATCTCCAGGTTTCTGGAAATGCAGAGTTGGTGTTCTGGTTCCAGAGTTCACTGTACTTTGTAAAAACCCTTCTAAGCACAAATGCAACAGAAATGGGGCTGTGAAAGTGGGGACAGGGCTCTAGACACCATTCTCCTTGGCCTTAGGAATCACATAATGTAGTGCTTGGGTACCATAGGATACGGCCAGCCGAGGTTGACAAAAACCCATACCACACGGGCCAGCCGATCGTCGGCCAACCTGTGACCTGTAGTCATAGGGTATGGATGGGCCGAGGTGTGAGAAAATCCCGTATGATATGGGCTGGCCAAGTAGATATTTTAGTAAGGGCATTTTGAGTAATGGATGGGCTGATTGAGCTATGTCTGTGTGGAATGGATTGGCCAATATGGGCATTCTGTAGGCCTTGGGTGG
>KN825794.1:0-13418 GCA_000827395.1 Paxillus rubicundulus Ve08.2h10 | reverse complement strand
CTAGGAGTAATAGATAGGTATAAAGTAAACTCACCTCAGCCACTGCCAAAGAGGAGCAAAGAACGACTGAGGAATCTGAAGTGAAAACTAAGTATATATATGTAGTGGAGTGGGTGGAGAAGCACTTGCTAATGATAATAAAGGGAATAGGAACAGGAACAAGGGGGAAAGGGAAATAAGTGATGTAAGAAAGTGATGGAGTGTCCCTGGAGGCTCTGGAGCAATGACAAGAAAAGGATTATGAAGTATGATAAAGGTCCGTGTGAATTCCGTATGAGTTCTGAGTGAATGCTGAAAGTCCAAGTGGATCCACCTGGCGGTGGAGCAGAGGTATGAACTCCGACATTCCGGAAGTGCGGAGTTGGTGCTCCAGTTCCGGAGTTCACTGTATTTCGTCACACTCCACGGGTCCAGGTTATTGTCACATCAATGAATCAGTACATATTTGGTGTGTGATCTGGCTTGGGCAAGACATCACCAAGCTCAGCAAGTATCCTGGCTGAACTAGGTGTTGCATTGGCCCAACTTGACCTTGAAGTGGATGAACCTGATAGCCACTCCCCCTCCCCCATCACAAACCATTGAGAATAATCCTGGGAGTGACACTTCCCATGCCCACCATCCTATGCCTCCTCTGCAGGACCCTGCTCCAGAAGAAATCCAACCAAGCTCTGCCATACAAGTCACCAGAAACACCTTAGCCATGTCAGCCATGTCGGCCATGTTTACCATCTCAACAGCAGCTCAAAAGACAACACAGGGATGTAAGGCAAAGCTGAAGAAAGGGAAGGAGCGTGTAGGAGACCCCATTGATGATCAGGGTGCAAAGCATCAATCTGATTGCACCTGAGTGTAATTTTTTTTTTCATTGTCTAGTTGCTCCTACTAGTATATTACAACTCTATGCTAGTTCAGTACTTCAATAGTCTTAGGTTTACACTCAATTAGCACTTGTGATGACAAATGGTATATCATTACAATTTGATACAACACATTGCAAAGGCAAGGTAACTCAATATATTGGGTTCATAGTCCTCTAAGGTAGGCCTCATGCAGGTTCATCAAACATTACGTGATGTGACCACAGTGTGACAGGCCCACCAACAAGCTGTCAGCCGTGATGCCGATTGGTTTCAAATCCTGCAATAGCATCCATCTGAACATTGAACCTTCGTCTTGAGACCACTGATACTGGTGTGTTGTCAAGAACTACACACTCCTCTGTAGCAAAAAAAGGCTAAACTAATAACTATCATATAGAGGAATGTAAAGGTACTATGTAGATACTAATATCATTAAAAACCAAGATAAGAATAAGTATTATCATAGTGGGGACTCAAAGAGAGTGGATTGGGCTGACTTGGACACTGTCACAGTGGTGTGTTGCCTCTGCTTGAGCTTCATCAAACTCCCGGGGGATGCTTGGTGGTGGTATACAGTGTCTGTGATATTTCTTTGCTGCCCATGCAGCTTGTTTGCCATCAAGACCCTTCTGGTATGTATTGATAAACTGGCAAGACCTTGTAGCATACCTAAGTGACCATCAGCAATGCAGCAACAGCTCAAAAATGAGTATGATTTAACTCACTTTCGCATAAGCTCTAGTGGCACTGAGCTGAGTGCTTCAAGTACATTTTTCTTGAGGTCAGCTTCCTTTGTGGATGCAGGAAGTTGGCAATGCACCCATTTCACGCACCCACAACATTGCTCAATAAAATTGAGTTCACAATGAAATTTAGGTAAAAATAAGACTTGAACCCCCTTGGCACAACAAACTGTTTTGAGGACTGATTCCACTTGCACGAAATCGGGCTGATTGAAAAGGAAGCAATGACAGCAACATGAAGTTGCCCCAGGAGCACAGTTAAACTCCTCGCACTCATACCTCAACTTGGCTTCCTTTTTTTTTTTTTTTTTTAAACCCTCTTTCATGCAAGATTTGGGCCATTCCCTTAAACCAGCCAGCTTTCTCGTGCCCCTCAGGGAAATAAAGAGGCTGTGGTGTCCCATTGGCAAACTGAGCAGGTGACATGGGAATCTTCATCTTCAGGGGTTTCCCATTGGCGTTGTGCATAACCCCTCCCTTGCTGTCCTTGATGGTCACAGTGATGCCCCATGATTGTGAGGGATTCTTTGGCATTGAACAAGCAGAGAGTGCATTGTCAGCCCGTTTGACATGGGTAGTAGCATTATCAAAGACAAGAACATGGTCGTCATGGGGATAATGTGTCTTGAGAATTCCAATGGCTTTCTCAGCATGCTGGATGATGAGCTCATTCATGTAATAACCATCACATCCTTTTCTGGCTTTGAACAAGATCTGTGCAGTTTCCTTCCCATCGGGTGACTCGAGCCATCCATAATCAGCCGAAACGAAGTGTGCAACCATCAAGGAAGCACCCTCCCCCTTTGGCTGTGGCACTGCTTCTTCGGAACAATGGACCCAGTGAAGTTTTCTGCAATCGTTTGCATGGAACATTGATTTGTCATGGAACCATACAACAACTTTCCTCCCTTCAAGTTCTCCAGAACTTCCCCCCTCTGTCAACCCTTGTACAAAGGTTATCCACTGACCAATTTCGCATTTTTGACTCAAAACGAGCCCATGCAGGTAAGAAGACTGTTTGTCTATACTTGACAACATCTTCACATTCATCGCCATCAGAATATTGACCTTTATGTTCCTTTCTCCAGTGGTACCCAAGCTTTTCCATCCATCACTGAGCTGTTTCCAGCGAGATTGATTTGGTGAAGCCATGCTTCATTTGGATGTCAGGATCCTTCAGGTAATTAACAATGTCCTGCCCTCAGATGTACTTGCTGAGGCTTTGGAAGTGAGTTTTGATGTCAGCAGCAAGACTTTCATCCTCAATACGAGAGACATAAGCTTTCCTGAAGTGGTGCATATGTAGGTAATTTTGTCCGGTCCTTGATAAATGCCTTCCCCAAAGCCTGCAAATTGTGACCTAGCCATGGCCCCTTCATTATGAAACAGGTGGTGTCATCTGATGCCTGGATCCCCTGTCCTGCAGCGCCATTTTTGGGCTTGCCATCAACATCAACATTGCAAAACTGATCAAGAAAAATCTTGACATGCTCCAGTCGCCACATTGCGATGGGGTCACACTTTGGTTGTCTATATCCAGTTTGGTCATGGAATGGAGGCTGCAGGAGCAGGTGAAGTTCCTTCAAGGCCTTGAAAACCTCTTCAATGGATGGGGGATGGTGATGTTCAAAGCTATGGTCCCATTGACAGGTCAGCCCATGGCTGCACATTTCCTCTCCCTCTGTGATATCTCCAATGGTGCTCTCAGCATCTGTCTCAGCATCCATCACATAATTAGGACTGGCACTGTCCTCCACACCCAAATCACCACCCTCCATGCCCCTCTGACTACAACCATGTTCTGCCTATGGCCCAGTACCGCCCACCTCACACCTTCAGCAGTCGTCAAGCACTGCCACTGGCAGTGGCACAGACATGGTCTCAATGTCACACAATATATTGGCTGGATTGGATGAGGCCTGGTTGGGGCAGTGTGGCAGTGGACAGTGAGTTTTGTGGCTCTGTCTGATGATTCTTTCTAACACAGTATCCATTTCATACAAAAGGTACTGGGCTTGGTAACCCTCGGTAGCCTCAGCCATAGTGTCATCGCAAACCTCCTCACAGGTTACCAGGTGAGAGCACTGTGTGACTGGAAAGCGGCTCATATTCAAGTTCTCGTGATGTCACAGGCTGGCACTCAAAGGAGATAGAGGGCAATGTGATAGGGACGGAATGCTGGGATCCAGATATACAAAAAATGTGGTGGCAACTTGCAATGCATTATAGTGAGTCACCTTGGTATGTGGCTGCTCAAGGCCTGATGTATTGACTGTTTCGTTAAAGAAAAAATGCTGAATTTCTTGGGATGTGTTGACTGGAGTACTACAATCCATGCTGTCTGAGTCAGCCCTTGACTCGGAATCAAGTGCTTGGAGCTGGGACCAGTGAGTTTCCTTGGCAACGTCCCAACAAACCCAGGTCAGTCTACAGACAATGCATGGTGCACCAGAGTGTGTTCTGGTGTTGTAATGGCTGACTTACTAGATTCTCCTTGTCAGGGCCAGCTTCACTTGGGCCCAGTGAAGCAGTCCTGGTCCTCTTTGACTTTCATGAGTTGTTCAGGTGCTCTGCCTGCTGCCTATACAGGGGTTTATTGAGCGGCATGATGGCTGCCGGTTTGTAGGGTGTGAGCACTGACTTTTGGCAGGTGAGTTCAGCCCCACATCTCACTACCCTTAACTTCTCTCGTACAGTGTAAAATTCACTACTATTGTAAATCATCACCAAATCAAAAAATGAAACAATGAAAATTTCAGAATGCATATTCTCTAAATTTTCATTGATGGACTACACCTATAATGATGTTGTAGATTACTAGTAGATTTTCTACTGTTTGTCATGCTGGAATCACACTTGGTCACATGATGTTGGATGAACCTGCATGAGGCCTATCTTATAATATCAGCCTTGTGGACTAGTGGTTTTGTCTATGAGTGCAACTGTATTATGTAATAAAATGTACCAAAAGTCCTAAGTTTGAATCCCTGTAATAACAGTTACAAGTGTGATGATGACTAAGCAGCAGCAGCAGCAGCAGTAGAGTAGCAATTGGTAGTAGTTAAATATAGATTGGTTACATTTATCTTTATCCATTACTATAGCTGCTGATTTGTTGTAATTCATGACAATGGCTGCCAATTGTGGTAAGTGGTTGCAAGCACATGTTCACATTACCATCCCTCATAATCAAAGAGTCTGGACTGCAATGGCCATTGGGACCATGATTGCAACTGCAGTTGCCACATCATTTGCAATTACAACTCTCTAATTAGGATGGGTTCTCACATGGCCATTTCATTTGGGTGTTTGCATCCATTGCAATTGGCTTGCAATGGAAAAGTAAAATCTCTGGCAGAAGTGAGTTTGACATGGAAGCTGAAAGCAATGCTGCAGGTGAGGTGAGGTGTTTCAGTAAGTCAATAGGGTAATTGAAGCTCAATCCTCTAGAAAACACAATGGCGATCAACCCACCATCTTCCTTGGATCACTTTTTCCTACCTTCCATTCCATCTCAGAGTTTGTCATGGGACTTGTCCACACTCTGAGGTTCTATGCATGGGAGATCTTCCTGAGTCTTGGGACTTCCAGCCCCCACTGGTTCCACCTGAATTGATGCTTACATTGCCTGAGGATCTGTGGAACATATGGTTTCCAACACCTCCAGTCATCTCTGACAGTCCCCAGTCCCCTACCCCACCATCCCTTCCAAATGACAACATATTACCTATTCCATCCCCATTCACGACTTCATCTGCATCACAAAGTCCCTCACAACTCACAAGTCCACCTCAATTCCCAAGTCCTCCCATCATCCCATGATTTAATGGCTCCTCAGTCCAATCATCCCCAGACATCTAAGGTTCAAGAACCTCACCTCCACCTCCTGTGTGTTAAGATGCTAAATCCTCCGGGCTGTCCAGAGTTGTCGGAGGCAGAGCAGACATCGGCTTCAACTTATGTGTTGTGCCCTTGTCCGAGTTCAGTCCGATATTTACGAGGGGCGGAGATGAGGAGTGGAGGAGTGGAGTGACAGCAGTATGGAGTAGTAGGATGAGTTATCGGAGGTCAGAGGTCGGAGGGTCAGAGTGACGACAAGAAGGCTGGCTTCAAGTGTCGAGCGAGGGACTTAAGTTGGGCAGAGAGGAGGAGTGATCAAAGTTGATATTCGAACTGAGGAACACATAATACAAGAGGGGTTTATATACTACGGGACAAGTAAACACAGAGGGCACCAGAGTGCCGGAGTGAAGCAGGATGTGAGTCAGAGATGTCAAAGAGATAGGATTAAGTTGGGAAATGTCAGAAATTGGATTAATCGGAAGGTGGGAACATTAGATATGTCAAATGTCTGTCAAAGATGTGAATGATAAGGAATCAAGGCACAGGAACATGAATAATAAGGAGAAGGCGGAAATGTGGAGAAACAGAAAAACAGAGAAACAGAGAAACAGAAGGCGGAGAAAGTGGACTTGGTCTGGAGTGGGTGCTGGAGAAGCAGAGTTGACTTGCGTGGCATGGAATATGACAGTATCCCCCCTTTAGGCCCGAACCCCTGAGGGCCAAATAGGGTTTGAGTTCTGTGGAGATGAATTCAGAGCGCAAATGTCAATATAACTTTTTAGATGGAAAAACTTTCACTTGTATCTTGTCACCTCCCATCATGTCTTCATCCATTGCCAACAACTTAACCAAGTGAAATGATGAACAACTCCGCGAGAACGAGGACGACAACGATGAATTGTTTGAGAAGAAGAGTGCGGAGTGTAGGCGTCATATGAAGGTGTGGAAGGAGGTGGAGGAAGTGGTGAGGCAGAATGCAGAGGAAGAGGTGAAGCGGGAAGTGGAGGTCGAGGTGCAGAGGAGGGCGGAGGCGGAGGCGAAGGTGTGCGCAGAGGAGGTCGCACGGGCACAGGTGAGTAGTGTGGTAACCAATATACTTCTCACTGACTTCTTTGGAGTCGAAACAGAGCTTGGCCTCGGGCCCATTGAAGGGGAAACAGCCAAAGGTGGTGGTGAGCGGGACCAAAGAGGTCACGGAGTTGGTAGGGGGCTTAGCCCCGTGTTATGGATGCTTGGATGCTGGGGTGGCGTGCAAGATGAGGGTGGCCGGGGGCAGCAAGGTGAGGTCGTGCAACTGCTGTTGCCAACTGCGGAGCAAGTGTGAGCGGCCGGGGGACGTGCAGCCATCCCGGCGGAGGAAGCAGGAGGAGGTGATGTCACCACAGGCTGGAAAGAAGAAGGCGCAGACAAAGAGTCTGGCGGCGGACGAGGAGGAGGAGGACTTTGAGGAAGAGGAAGTGGCAGAGGCGGCCAAGGAGAGGGAGGCCTTGAAGGGCCAGAACGAGGAGGAAGCGGAGGTGGACGAAAGTGTTTAGAATAGTTTTTTTTTTTTCTTTGTGTACAATGTAGTCCAGTCCTTCACCTGTGGCAAATTAAAAGTGTTTATGGTCATAATGTCGGAGGTAGTGGAATAAGGACCAGAGTTAAGCGGAGTAAGGCCCGGGTTTGGTGGTGTATTTGGAGTGGAAGTGTTTGACCAATTCAGAGGCATGCCCGAGTTCTGTCACTAGTAGCCATGATATTTCTTTGTCAGTCCCTTCATAGCCGGCCCAGTGGACGAGGTAGAGTAGTTGGCAGTGCCTTCTCCGGTGGTCGATTTTCGAGTCTAGGATTTCGGAGATGTCGAATTTGGGTTTGTTGTTGATTATGACTGGAGGCGGCGGAGGTTGGTTCCGGTTGGGGATGGTGTTCAGGATTGTGGGTTCTAGTTGGGAGACATGGAAAACGGGGTGAACGGAGTTCATAGTTTCGGGTAGACGGAGTGTGAAGGAATGGGTGCCGGGTTGAGCGATGATAGGGTAGGGACCAAGGTTTTTCTCCAATAGCTTTTTAGGGGGTCGGGTGGAGCGGAAGTACTTGGCTGTGACAAAGACGAGGTCTCCGACTTTGAATTCTGGAGCTGGAATTCATTTGGTGTCGGCGGGACCTTGGTATTGTTGTTGCGTGAGGGCCATCTCCGAGCGGAGGAACTGATGCAATTTGTCTAAGTCGACAGCATATTTGCATGCACGAGCAGAAGTGAGGTCACGCTCCGGATGGATGGAGATATTTGGGTGGTAGCCTTTGTTAGCAAAGAATGGTGATACTCCGGTGGTGGCACTTGGCGCGTTGTTGTAAGCAAATTCCACAAGCAGTAGGAGTTCCAACCAGTGGTCTTGCTGGTAGTTGCAGTAGATCTGGAGGTATTGTTTGAGGGTCTGATTCATCCATTCTGTCTGTCCGTCACCCTCCGGGTGGCAGCCAGAGGTGAAGTGGAGGCGGATGTCGAGGGCTTTGCCGAGGGAGCGGAAGAAGTGGGAGACAAACTCAGAACCCCGGTCGGAGGTGATGTGCAAGGGAACTCTGTGCTTGGAAAACATGTGGAGTAAAAATAACTTGGCTAGTTCCGTAGATGTGATGGTATCGTGCATTGGAATGAATATGCATTGCTTGGAGAGGCGGTGAAACCGGAGGACGCAGGGAGTTGTTCAATGAAGTCCATAGAGATGGAGTTCCAAGGTTTCTCCAGGATCAGGAGTTGTTTGAGGAGTCTGTACGGGCAGTGCCTAGGGACTTTGGCACGGGCGCAGGTGGTACAGGAGCTGACATACTCTTTGATGAATGTACAGAGTCCTGGCCATGTATATTCATGTCAGATGAGTTCTAAAGTCCAGTTTTGACCAAAATGCCCTGATAGGGGGTGGTCGTGCTTGTAGCGGAGTACGCGGAGGCGGAGGTTGTTCGCGTCTGGGACATAGATCTGGTTATCAAGGCGGAGGTAGCCCTCAGAGTCTACTGTCCAGCGGGAGTTGGATGCGTTGGACATGTGAGTGGAGGTGACTTGGTCAGAGGGGAGTGTGGACAGGATGTCCTGATGGAGTTGCTCGACATCGAACAAGGCGCTTGCACGGAGAACAGGGTGTACGAGGATGGTGGCTCGGAGGGATGAAGCGAGCTGTTCTTGGGTGAAGACGGGTCTGAGGTTGTGAGGGTTAACTCGGGCATAGTCCCTATCCCCCTCTTTTGGGTAGACGTCCCAATGTCTAGTGAGGGCATCAGGTTTGGCTCTGAGTTTTCCGGGGCAGAAATGGATGACAAGGTTGAACTGGGAGAGGAACTCTGACCAGTGGGCTTGGTGGCGTGTCAGGACTTTGGAGGTGGAGAAGTATTCGAGGTTTTTGTGGTCTGTGATGACGTCAACTGGAGTTGTGGAGCCCTCTAGGTAATGGCGCCAGGAGCAAAATGCTTCCTGGATGGCGAGGAGTTGTTTGTCATGGGTGTCATAGTTGAGTTCCGGAGCGGTGAGGGTCCAGGAGTAGAACACAACCAGGCAGCGGATGGAAAGGATGCCAGTGATGGCGTAGTCAGAGGCATCAGTCTCAATGATGATAGGGGTGTCAGGCACCCAATGTGTCAGAACAGGAGTGGAGGTGAAGGCATCTTTCAGGTGCCGGAAAGCAGAGCGGCATTCGTCAGAGAAGTTCCACAGAGCGTTTTTGCGAGTGAGGCGAGTGAGCAGAACAACAATGTTGGAGTAGTTATAAATGAAACGACGATAGAAGTTGGCGAAACTGAGGAATGACTGAATGTCTTTGACCTTCCATGGTTCCAGCCAATTGGTAATAGCTTTGACTTTGTTGGCGGACATAGTCAAGCCGCTGGGAGAGAGGAGGTATCTGAGGTATTCGACGGAGGAGGTATGGAATTCACACTTCTCCGGTTTAGCGTATAGTCCATGCTTCCGGAGTTGACGGAGTACCTCGTGGACGTGCTCCTTGTGAGAGGCCATGTCCTGGGAATAGATGAGGATGTTGTCCAGATAGACTATGACGCAGACATCAAGCATATCAGTAAAGATTGTATTGATGAAACACTGGAAAGCCGCCGGAGCATTGGTCAAACCGAACAGCATTACTAGCCACTCATAGGAGCCATAGTGGGTGCGGAAGGTGATCTTCCATTCGTCTCCGGGCACGATGCAGACGAGATGGTAGGCGTGCTGGAGATCAATCTTGGTATAGACTTTACTGCAGCTCGGGGAGTTGAGGAGGTTGGAGATGAGTGGGAGTGGATAGCGGTCTTTCTTCATGATTTTGTTGAGTCCTCAGAAGTCAACGCAAAGTCAGAGTGAACCGTCCTTCTTGCGGACAAAGAGGACCGGAGCAGCATGAGCAGAGGAGGAAGGGCGGATGAAACCATTAGCGAGGTGTTTGTTGAGGAAAGCACGGAGGGAATCCAGCTCGGTGGCAGACAGGGAGTAGATGGTTCCGAGCAGAGGAGAGGTTCCTTCTTCCAGGTCAATCTTCAGGTCGTGTTTGTGATGAGGGGCAAGCCGGGCGGCCTTGCTTTTACTGAAAACATCGACAAAGTCATGGTATTCCAGCAGAATGGCAGAAAGATCTACTGGGTCAGCTTTGGCAGAGTTTGCACGGAGCTTACTTTCCTCGGAGCAGAGATGCAGGCTGAACTGCACAGAGCCTTCTAGACAGCATGCAAGCGCAAAAGCAGCAGTGTTGATGAGGGCGATGTGAGGAGCCTTGTGGTTGGAGAAACATGGCATATCGGAGTGGCCGGAGTCAACCGGTGGAGGGGATTCCAGGGGTTGCGGAGATGACATCGGGGGCATTGGCGCTTGCTGCTGGATTGAACGGAACGTGATACTGCCCAATACCCAGTCAATCAACGGATTGTAGCGGGTGAGCCAGTTGTGCCCTAGAACAAGTGAACAGGCGGAGTCCAACAGAGTTACATAAAATGTAGCGGAGGTGATATCGCAGGTGGGGAAACGAACAGAAAGGTCTATGGCTTTGGTAATGTAAGAATTGGAAGTACCATCAAATAAACAGAGGAGAATGGGGGAACAGAATAAGTTTTGATTTTGATTTTTGTGATAAAAGTAGTATCTATAAAACAGTCACTTGAACCAGAATCTAAGAGGGTGGGAAAATTGGGGATGTCATAAGAAAGTATAGAAACAAACAGAGTCAGGGAATTGGGATCGGAAAGAGTGGACACATTGAGTTTGGTCTCCTTTGGTGCATGGCCAGAGTCCACGCAACCCCCATCCCGTACGGAGTGTTGGGAGTTGCTGACTATTTTTTGCCTCCAAGGCAGAGGCAGACGGGTTAGCATCCGGCGAAGCGGAGGTAGTGGCAGTGCGGGCTTTGGCTGCCTTTGAGGTGGATTTGTGGCAATCCTTTGCCATATGGCTGGAGCTGCCACAGAACATACAGAGCTTCAGGTTGAAGCGGCACTTACGCTCCTTGGAGGTGAGCTTGCCATCTTTACTGAGCTTCTGCGAGAGGTCAGGCTGGGGAGGATGAGGAGGCAGAGCTTTCGCTCTAGAGTTGGAGTTGCAGATGGAAGTGGAGTTAGTGGGGTTGGGTGCAGACTTTGCGGGGGACGATATGTGTGGTTTGGACGGAGGTGGGTTGGTGGGCTTTGCTTGGTGGGTGATTTCGGACTTGTGCTCCCAGTAGTGTGTGTTGATGCCTTGTGAGAGGATGCGGAGTTCGGTGAGCGTAGCGGGTTTGCCCACACAAGCGATTTCATCCTTGATGTGGTCCGGAAGTCCGCTGTAGAAGTGGTGGCGGAGTGCACCGTCTCCATAGAGAGCCATGCCCTTGAGGTATGATTGGGCAAAGGTGACTTTGGTGCGGTCAGTCCAGAATGCGCAGGGACAGTCTTGGAAATTAAGCTCGCACTGAACTATGAAGGCATGGAGCTTGTGGGTGTTGGTGCTGTCGAAGGTATCTGGTTCCCGGATTTTGGTGCGCTGAGATGGTTCGGAGGTGAGGTTACAATGGGTGATGTCGGCAAGGCCACAGATGGCATCGGTGAGTGCCGTCATTGGATTGGGTGGGAGAGGAACACGTTCATCATTGTCGAAGGGATTTCTATCTCCATCGCTTCCAGGATCATCATCTCCAGGATCATCGTTGCTGGGCGGGTCGCAATCCAGCGGAGTGGACATGCTGTCACAAGGCAGAGTTGGCATGTTAGGAGGGTTGAGAGAGCCAGAGGCAGATGTGTCGATGCGACAAGAGGAGAAGCTGCAGAATTGGTTAACCATATCAGATTCTCTATGACTGCTCATGAAGGAACTGAGTTGCAGTAGCGTTGGAGTGATGGAAGGGTTTTGTTGAAGTGTCTGAGAGCAAGTTTGGACTCTAGCCATGAAAGGTAGGAGTTAGCGAACTCGAACAAGTGAGAGTTTGAATATACTGTTAAGATGCTAAATCCTCTGGGCTGTCCAGAGTTGTCAGAGGCGGAGCAGACATCGGCTTGAACTTATGTGTTGCGCCCTTGTCTGAGTTCAGTCCGATATTTACAAGGGGCGGAGATAAGGAGCGGAGGAGCAGAGTGGAGGAGCAGAGTGATGGCGGTATGGAGTAGTAGGATGAGTTATCAGAGGTCAGAGGTCGGAGGGTCAGAGTGATGACAAGGCTGGCTTCAAGTGTTGGGCGAGGGACTTAGGTTGGGCGGAGGGGAGGGGAGATCGGAGTTGATATTCGAAGTCTTTGGCCTCAATTTGGAGACCGAGGCCTTGGCCTTCTTTGATGGGGAGGGGCCAGGTCCCAAACTTGGGGCCCACTTTGAGGGGGTAACCGGCAGCCTCGATGTTGCCCAAGTGGATGGATGAGCAGGGCCTTTGGAAGGGCCTGGGGATGGAGCCTTCGGAGGTTCCGGGACTTGGATTGGAGCCCTCCACTGCTCCCGAGGTTGCTTGGCCGGCTGGGATAAATTGCAGGCCAGCTTTGCCTGGCGGCAAGGGAGGCATGCCCCGACAGGGATGCCCTTCTCGAACCTTCTTGTGCAATTCTTGGTTTGCCAGATGCAGCGGTTGCAGGAGTTGTTGAAGGGATGTGGGGATGGGGTTTCCAGGAGTGCTTGGGTGGCAGTCGGGTTCAATGACGTTGAGGCCTTGGGTTGGACCTGGTCTTGGGCATCAATGAGCTTCCGGGGTTTACTGACTGTGGATTTGGATTGGGATCGGGTTCATGACTGTTTCTTTGGCTTTCTCTCCCGGGGTCAGCCCCTATGTTCTTTGGCAGTCCCAGCCCCCAAGTCTCCCCCTGAAATCGGCCCTCCTGACTCCAACCCCACAACCTGAGACTCCTGACCTGCATCGGATCCTGTTGCCACCCTCTCTATATTCTTCTCCTTCTTCTCCTTCTTCTCCTTCTTCTTCCCCTTTTCCCCACCCTTTCCACCCTGGTTACCATCCAATGCCTGCTTCCCATCCAACTTGCTCCCACCTGCCTCCATGGCTCCACCTCGCTCCAAAGGATCCACCCCTTTACCTTTCAGAATCAACTTGGGGACCTGGGCCCAGATGTGGGTGTTGACCTCGGGGCCAGGCCTGAGTATGGCTTGCAAGAGGGGCCAGCCTCGGGTGACGACCTGGTCAATCGGGAACATCTGCATTTCTGCAGCGATCATGACCAATGGAACCTTGGCACTGGGAAGGTACTTAGCCTGGACCTCGTCCTGTGCACCACATTAGCATGTAAATAAAAGGGATGGATGGAACACTCACCAATATTTTATTGATGGCAATCACTGCCATCTTCCATTCCTCCACCCCAGACTTGCCTCGGATGTCGGAAACAGTCCTTCAGATATCTTGGCTGGCCTTCTTGGCAAAAGCCTTGAACTCAGAAATGGTGTTGTTGGATGTGGAAGACATTGTTTAAAATGTTAGTGGATGAAGCTGTGTTTGCTTGGAAAGTGGGATGGGTGTGGTTGGGGTGAAAGGATTGTTACCATC
>KN825793.1:0-13423 GCA_000827395.1 Paxillus rubicundulus Ve08.2h10 | reverse complement strand
ATCTGGAAGGGGAAGCAGGATGCTACATCTCACTCACTGGAAGAATCAAGATCCACAAAGAAATGTAGACACTACAAGCAAAAGCTGCACAAAAAGCCACAGAAATGAAAAGCCAAGGTGAGGCAACACTATTCTTGGGTTCAATCATTTTGTAAAACCTACAAGATCTGTGAATTTCATCGCCATGGTGAAGCAGCTTCTGTTGATCAGGAAGCTGTTGAGGCTGAGGGATATGATGTTGGCAACCAATTTCCAAATTTGCACTGTGAGAGTGATTCAATGTTGATGAAACTGGATTTAATCCCTAGTGTGTCATCTGTCAGCCCCTAACTTGAGATTCATTGCTAACTTTCTCTTAGTTCCCCCCCTGATCAGGGCCTTGCCACAAAACAAATGAGTGGCAAGAAAAAGGAGAAACTTCATATCACTATTGCATTGGCCTGTAATGCAGATGGAAGTGAGAAACTCGAGCCCTTTTTCATTGGAAAGGCTGCCAAGCCATGTTGTTTCAAGCAGCATACACCAGAACAACATGGGTTCTATTACTGGAACAACAAGCATGCCTGGATGACAGGAGAGCTGTTCAAAGAGTATGTGTACCAATAATTTTCTTTATCTTATCTCATTTATCAGTCAGGTGGATCAAGCAGCTTGATATCAAGATGAAGCATGCAAATTGGCACATTTTGTTGCTGATGGACAACTTTTCTGGGCATACAATCTCATATCAACCATCCCATATCCAGATGGAGTATTTCAAGCCAAATATGATGCCATTTGTCCAGCCATGTGACACTGGTATAATCTGGTGCTTTAAGGCACTTTATCATTGCTTCTTTAACCAATGTGCCCTTGATTACAATGAAGCTGGTGAGAGTGATATTTACAAATTTGATCTCCTTGAAGCAATGTCAATGGCAAAGGCTGCCTGGGATAAGGTAATTCCTGACACAGTATGCAACTGTTGGCATCACACTAAAATCCAACCGTAAGTCACAGCCTTGGATTGTTCCACAAAATCTAGTGAGACCTTTGTAACAAGTGGGCTTGGTTCATTAAGCAATCTCCCATCTTCTTCCCAATCTAGTATACCCCATGCTGACTCCATTGCATGGGAGATCATCCATGAGTTTGTGACAACAGACCTGTAATTTCCAAATGCAGAAATTCAACTCCAGGCACATCTTGGAAATCGCTATGCTGACTCTGACTGGCAACCCACTCTCAAAGCCATCATGGCTGCTGAGGGCGATGCTGAGGCAGCATTGCAGGCTATTGAGCCTCTCAAACATGACAAAAAGGCTCAATCAGTACTCAAGATCCACATTTCACTTCAATTATGAGGTGCAATAAGAGTCCACATGAGTTCTGCATGGATTCCGAGCAGGTGCTGAAACTCTGAGTGGATCCACCTGGCAGAGGAGTGGATGTATGAACTCTGACATTCCAGAAACGCAGAGTTGGTGTTCCAGTTCTGGAGTTCACTGTATTTTGTCAGGAAATTAGGCAAGGGCCATCACTGGAGGCAAACCAAAGTGATGAGGCAATCATGGATGCTGTACACCAGGAGATAGCTGCTTCAAAGCATGATGTCATTGAAATCAAGTCTGATGATGAAGATGATCCTGCAGACCCACCCATAACACATGCAAATGTGATGTTGATGTGTCAACTGCTGGAGCATGCAGCCAAAGAATATGGTGATGTTGAGGAGGTCCTTGCTTTGTCACATTGTCTTCATCAATTTTGTGCTAAGCTCCTATGCCAGGAGTTTCTTGGTGCTAAGCAGACCTTGACAGATGATTTTTTCAACTTGTAATTCAGTAGCAGTTTGCAATGTTTCATAGCATGGTTCATCGCTGGTAGGAGGTTACCATGGAAAAACAGGCCTTTGCATATCCATGGTAATGCATCAGAAATCTGCTGGTCCCAACAATATGCATTATGAGCATATCTACTGTAATATATAATATATTATGTTTTTTAAAAAAGAAAAAGAAAGTGAATTTGAAAGATTGTGTAGAATATATGTATTGCCCTGGAGAAAAGAAATTGGAATTGACACAAGAACTGGGATGACAGGGTGATGGGTGGACCACAAAGTGGTCCATACATGACCCTGCAGCATATCAAGGGGAATTAAGGTGATAATCAGGATGACAGGGATATAGATGGAGAGTGGTGGGGGCCCTGGAGTGCACTGAATGGACTTAAGTTAATAAATAGGATGACAGGGTGGTGGGTGGACCACGAAGAGTGTACTGAGGGGGATTGGGGGCAACGCCCCCAACGAATCAAAGACTCGTAGCATGATACGGCTGCCACACTATGTTGAAGCTCCGTTTGAATGTGCGACCACGTGAGATGAACAACTGTGATCGTGCTACCGTACCGGCTCTTAGCATCTCCTCCGTTCTCGACACAGAACGTTGGCCATGGTCGGAATGCAAACACTGCGAGTCTTCAAGCTTCAAGCTTCAAGTTCGGCATGATGTCCCAAATAGGCAATAGGTAATTGGCATCTAGCCTGATCGCTGGACACTTTGCTAGACAAAATTGCGCCAGATGTTCCATTTCTCGGTCGTCCTCACTTGTCCAAGCTCTTTTTCAGACTCTAGCTGATAGCCGTATCCATGATCAGGCAAGTAATTACAACACAGGCCCAAGGTCCTCCAACGTGGACTCACACGTTGAACGGTGGCCGGGTCATTTACCTAAACAGCCCAAACAGTGCCTCAGTGCAGGGGACTGAGACGTACTAGTGGATTTACGGTCCGGTCGCTGTTGTCTGGACTAGTGAATCCTGCCAGTATTCGGCGGCTTCATTTGGGGTCGCGCGATGTTAACCTGGTGTTCACAGCACCATGGTGGTCCTAGGCTTGAAGGCAACACCACTCACTGGCACCTGGCCAGTATGCAAAATTCATACTTCCTTCCCGCCGCATTCGGTTTCGAAGGTGCCACTAGCATAGACAACGCACCTCACTCCAACTTGAAGCGGTTTGTGCACCGTCCTTATTTAGAACTTGGGACACCACGTTGTGAAGACTGATCAATAACAATTCGGAGCGGGCCCAACCAGTACCGTGACTGCACGTTAATTGTCTAAAAATTACTGTGATGGGCGAGGCGACGAGGTTTCTTACCAATATGCCAGCTTCCCACGTGAGTCACAGTACACGATTACCGCACCTCGAGGCCTTGGGTAGCCCCCTCGTTCTCTGCATACACACTAAGTGTACACCCCGCTAGCCTTTTTCTAAACATTCTGCCAGTAACCCAAGGGCTCCAGATGTTCGCATGGTTTTTTTGCCTTGTGTGGTTTCGCTGGCTTTGGTTCGGGTCTTCCACACTCTCCGTCGCAAAAGAGCGAGCCAAACCAGTCAGGCAGGTCGAAGAGGTAAGTGGGAACGGTCAGCATCAACACCTCAACCCACCAAGAAATCATTGTCCCCTATTTTGCTAGAGTCATCTCACACAACTCCCGCATCGCACCTCAGAATCCCACGTTGTAGATGGTAGCACAGAAGACGAAAGCAGAATCGTTGCTCACAGTCACACGAAACAGTATGACTAATAGTGACTCACCCTACCATCCGAACTCATATGTTGTCCCTCAGGTCGAAGCCACCTTTAGATCTAACCTCCCATATTATCCGACAAAGTGTTTATCCGATGGCGTATGGTGGATGCAGTGACATCTGGAAATGCACTCTCAAACACAATTCGCAGTCTCGTGAGGTGTGTCATGAGGACTTTTGTTGCCTGCCTCTTAGGAACGTTAGGATCAAAGGTTGCAGTAAAGTCCATCCGGTCCCACACTTTGGACGGTGACGACATGCATAAAATGGGAAAAGTATGCCCTTCCTGCGATGTTGAATCTTGACACCGCCTCTCACAATGTCAGAAACTTCGCCGAGAGCTCAAGGTTTGGGCCCGACTCCAGCACGAGAATATTCTTCCTCTGCTCGGCGTTGCTACAGGCTTTGGACGTTTCACGGCGCTAGTCTGTCCGTGGATGGACAATGGTACTTTGACATCCTACCTAGAGCACAACAGGGAGCAACTCTCGTTGCGTAACAGGCTGGAGCTTGTAAGTCACTTCAACTTTTTCCTTTATCGTCCAAGTGTCAATCTCCTGGATAGCTTAGAGATACTGCGGCTGGGCTCTGTTATTGTGAGGAGCAGTTGTATCAATTGATTTTCGAGGTTGATTTTCGATGACTTTCTCAGTGCATTCGTGCTCTGTCGTTCACGGGGACCTCACGGGAGTGAGTCCTTTTTCCGACTCGCCCCCTGACATTCGCCTAACCCCTTTCGAGTCCAATATTCTCGTTTCTGTTTCGGGGAGGGCACAACTCTCCGACTTTGGTCTGTCCACTATCATGGTGGAATTCATGGGAACATCATACTTACCATCTTCCATGAACGCAACCGCCCGATGGGTGGCCCCCGAAATATTTACTATTTATGACGACGAATCCTCGACTTGGGTCCCTACGGAACAGAGCGATATCTATTCATTTGGAAGTATCATGTTGCAGGTGAGAGATTCTTTCCAATACTAGGTGCATCGCTCGGCTAACAGATTTCGCAGGTATGCTCAGGAGAGGTCCCGTACGTGAACCTACAACGCGATGTCCAAGTTCTGTTCGCTCTCTCTCGAGGCGTGAACCCGTCCCGTCCCCAGACGTCGTGGATGAACGATCGCATTTGGGATTTTATCCAGAGATGCTGGTCAACGGGAGAGCATAGCGCCCAGCGCCCATCCGCCGAAGCAGCTCTTGATTTCATACAGGTGGAGTCAAACCTGTTATGACTGTCCTACTTTGTCACTGTTATTGGATTCGGAGTCATGGGCTCTAATTGCTCATGTGAGTGGATATGGTTCAAGATCCATGAGTTTTTGGATGTGCAGCCAGATCTGTGCCCACATCAACTAGATGTTCTGCGCACACTCCTTGGTCGTTTGAAAGACACGAAAAGGATTCGTCACGCAATCTAGATCCGGGCGCGCCGCAAGGGATTCATCTCCATGGGCCCGTATATAGGGGTCAACAACTCGGCGCCGTTCGCTCCTCTATAATTGACAATAAAGATGTGAGATTGTTCAAAGTCGGGCACTAGCGCAGAGAGAATGGCGACATGGCTGTAATGTAATTGGGGCAATACTCGACGTCCAAACTGTATAAGCTGAACTGAAGTTGCGATCGGACCTCGGGGTTAACATTTTGGGGTTCTCAATACATGCGGGGGCTCCATATAAGAACGACTGGCTTCTTACTATGAAGCAGGACCAACGGCGGCTGTCCTCAGGCCTAGTAAGCTTGGCCAGAAGCGCTACGTGTCAGATCTGACTCACTGAGTCACAGATGTTGTTCCCATAAAGTAATGACTATAGAATTGAAGCCCCACTTCTTCACCGTGAACGTGGGTTATAAAGTAGGTAGTAGTAGTTCAGATGCTAGTGTCGTTTATAAGTCCCCCCCTTCCCGTTACACTGAGAAATAATGTCGTGGCACAAACAACCACCCAGCGCCAACTATCAAGGTCTGAGTGGCTGGTTGGGCAGGGTCTTGCATCTTGTAGTGCAACTGCTGGGCGGGTACAAGGCTAATACAAAGGTGACTCGCTGGGAGCCTATTTCGACAGCAAGAAAATTTATGTATCATTTTACATTCCCTACATCAAGGAGGTGGTTCAAGTTGTGGAGTGGCTGTAAGCCCTTCCAGCTTGAACAACCTCGTTTAGCAGCTAAAAAGTGATACCTCATAGGTGTATCGATCCAAGCTTAATACCTCAAGACCTCACTGGCCAGATCGTCGGCAAGGAACGCTATCCAACATCCATCGGTACCTTCAGCGACGTTTGGAAATGCGCATACACCTTTCAACGTCATGAACTCGTCTGTCAATTTATGCCACTTAACTGGACTCTTCTGATAGTGAACTTGAACTGTAGACTGTCGCCGTGAAAACCATCAGGGGGCATAGGGACGATGGCTTGCGACCAATTAAAACTAAGGTATGGCACCACTGGGGCTTTTGGATGTTCTTCCCGTAACTTTTTTTTTGCCCACAAGATGCTGAATGACCAAGTTGAGCGCTGGAAGACTCTCGTACACAAAAACGTTCTGCCTGTGTATGGTACTACTCTTGACTTTGGCCCACTGCCATCACTGGTCTGTCCCTGGGTGGATGGAGGGTCGCTCACGCATTACCTTGAGCTCAACCCGGACTTGTCCCTCGAAAAGCGGCATGAAATCGTGAGCAACACCTCGTTTCCCTACTACCAGCTCATGAATTTCTTTTTCAGCTGTTGCAAATATCTGACGGTCTCTGCTACCGTTAGGTTATCCACTGTATATCCTTCTACTTGGGTGGCTGATTTCCGTGTTCCCAGTCCATTCCAGGCAAATAATGCATGGCGAACTCAATGGAGTGGGTGACAGCTTCGCAATTCATGCACCAATATTGATTGTGCTCTAGGCGAATGTCCTGATGGACACAAAGGGCAATGCTTACCTTGCAGATTTCGGTTTTCTCCCCATCATGCTGGAGTTCAGGAGTGCCCCGTACCTGTCAACTGCCGTTGGAAGCTCAGTGCGCTGGGCCGCCCCAGAGCTATTCGAAGTCCCCGACGCCGCCAATGGCCCCTCACTTCAACTGTCCATACAAAGTGACATCTATTCGTTTGGTAGTATAATGCTTCAAGTTGGTCATCGCGCTATTTGGCAGCTCGTACGACTGATCCTTGCATAGGTACTCTCCGGCAACATCCCCTACCACGCAGTCAAAAGAGACGATCAAGTTCTGTACGCAATTGCCAAGGGAATGAAACCTCCCCAGCCAGAGACTCCCAACGTAACCGATAAGGACTGGGAGTTTATTCAACAATGCTGGTCGCCTCATAAAGAAAACAAGCGTCCATCCGCCACAGATGTATCTGCATTTCTGGCAATGCAGTACGCAGGATAGGGAGCCCTTGGTTGTAGTGAGGCCGAGGGGCGAGTGTCTGAATGACCATTAATAGTCCTCCGAACATGAATGATGCTGATGTTTTTCATATTCTGCCTGCGTTGACTTGTGTAGTCACTACCACATGTTGTGTGCGGTTCTTTGTTTGGTTAGTTATTATTTACCATTGGTCAGGAGGCCCCACGCGGTTCTGGGTTACAAAAAAAGCTCGTGAGTATCGCCGGTCGAAACGGGGCATTAATCCTCTGAGCGCTCGTTTCAAGTTGGGGTTCTGGTGTGTAATATTGATTGATTCGCGGTGAGGTGATCGTGTATATCACTCAATCACAGGTCAGGCAGTGTCACGTGCCCTGAAAGGAACAAAACGTCCGTTATGCGCATGTCCAGCAGGTCGAGGGAGGCAGTGGTTCTGGGAAGCTTTTCAACTGGCGCTCATCAGGACTTTGAGGGTGGCTTTCTGGTAGACAGGGTCACGCCTAAATTTGACTTGTTGTCGCGCACTAAGCAGCAGTGTGGGCAATGACACTGCGCATGATACATGAGGCATTGAGGGGATAAACCGTTCCAAGAGGCAGCCGCAATTAGTATCAGTGCAGATAGGTCTAGGGCAAGTGTGAGATATGTAGAAAGAGCATCTAGTAGAAACTTCAATCAAATAGGGATTTCTGACATGTATGAATCATTGATGGTAACCGTTTGGTGATGGGAGTGATCGTGACCGTGATGGTACTGTGCGCAACTTCCCCAGAACTAGACGAGTGGAGAGATGGAATAGCCCTGAGGCCCCAGCGCCTCAAGAAGTTCAAGACAAGCAGGCTGCAATGAGGTTGCAGTGAGGATTATGATTTTGACGTCACAAATGTCACTGTCACGCGTGACTAGCCAGGTCAGCGCCGACTCAGCGTCGACTCGGCACACGACGCAAGTTGGACCACCGATTTTAAATCTCGAGTCCTCAGGAAGATGTGCTTCATTCACGAAAGCACAACGAAGAAGAATGTGGAATTTGCTGTTGAATTTCCCACGTTGTAGTGGACGGTGACTGAACTTGACTTTGATCGCATTGGTTTCAAGTTGTTGACTGCCTTGGCAAGAATCCATCGAGGTGTTCATCTTCACCTCCTCGTGCTCTATTCTACCAGAGTCACTGCTTCTAAGATGATCGGTTTCTGGAGATTTCCGATGACCGTTGCTTTCATACATCGCGCGCCTGCTCACTTTCAATAGGTGCAGGGACCTCATTGATTCGGATCGAGATGAGATGTTATCTGAAGTTCTTTCTCTATCAGTACATCGGTCGGGTGGACCTCCGAGTGCCACATCTCGTGTCGCAGCCAGCCGCATGTTCACTAGGCCTCCAAGCAAGACTTCCCTCTCTTCATTTTTTGATATAAGCTATAGTTGGAGAACTCAGGTAGGAGGTCATTTCATCTCTTTTCTACTTCATATCCCAGTTCTTCTGACCAGCCACAATGGCTCTTGAACAACGAGTGCCTCCCCCCCCTACGCGTAGCCGATGGGTGGTGTTACGGAGGCTTCTTCAGGTAATAAACAGATTGAAGGCAGGGGTTCGATCCGCTGGCGTACCGCAAAGCGGCATGAACGGTACGGTCACGTATGTCGCACACTTGGAAACTTCCACATGGCACTGCGACATCTTTTTGCAGTCTTACCTTCAGCCGACCGCCGGAGGACCTGACGCAGCACATGAAAGGAAAGCAACGGTATGCTCACAACATCGGTGGGTTTTCCGACGTATACAAGTGCATGTTGGACAAGCCTGGAGAACCCAGTACGATGGTAATCATGCATTTTCGATCTGGCATTGAGACATTGATGGAATTCTGGTATTGTAGGTGGCGGTGAAGGGTCTAAGGTTGTCTGCCAGCGATGCGAAAGATTTGGAGGAACGTGGAAAGGTACATACACCCCTCTCACGCGACTCGGCTGGCGATGACCTCAGTTGTAGAAACTGAGAGGAGAGGTTCATATTTGGATACGACTCGACCATCCCAATGTTTTGAAACTATGCGGCCTGGCTGACGGATTTTCACCCTTGCCGGCATTAGTCAGCCCATGGGTTGAAAATGGGACTCTAACCACGTTTCTCGTGGGTCCGGGTCAAGAGATATCGAAAAGAAAAAGGATTTCCATCGTGAGTCCTGCCACAATCATCTTTCCCGACGAAAATTAACGAAAGCATCTTCAGCTCGTGAAAGTGGGAGAAGCTCTCCACTATAGTGAGCCCGCGGGACTCCCATCACAGTGGATTGAATTGACTGATTCATTCACGCAGTCCATTCGGAGCATGTTGTGCATGGAGATCTCACAGGGGTAGGCTCTTGTATTCCAACGTCTCTCATAATTTTCTGACTGTGTTCGTTAGTCCAATATCTTGATCAATGGCAAGGGACAACCACTGATCTCGGACTTCGGACTGTCTTCCATCCTTGAGGATTACAATGAAACGTCCTACTTCAAATCCCACACGCCTGGCGCATTTCGATGGGTAGCTCCTGAATTGTTGGCAGACCTTCAGACATCGCCCAAGCCTAGCATTGAAAGTGACGCCTACTCCTATGGATGCGTCATGTTACACGTAAGATTCTTAGCTGTGTCCGAGATTCTGTCTGACAGAGATACAGACGCTATCAGGGAAGGTTCCCTACAGCGAAATTCGCGACATCCATGTCCCGCACACAAAGATCAATGGTGGTTTCCCTGGAAGACCTGCGGACCTCCCGATTGAGGAAACTCACTGGGAGATGATAGAGCACTGCATAGATAACGCTCCCAGAAATCGTCCAAAGTTACCTGATATCATCAGTTTCTTGAGCAGGTAGTGAGGATGCAGATCATCATTTTGGGACAAGCGTATAGCGTGACAAATTTACACGATGAATAACAGGCCTAGGGGGACGCACTGCTGATAATATTAAATGTGACGAATTTGCACAGGTGCAATATAATATGAGTCGGATGTTGGTATATTTCCCCAAGAGAACGTGTCGACAGCCTCGAGATCGCCGTAGAGTGCAACACATACGACAACGGGATGCTGGATCGTCGATCGTCGGTACAACCATGCTACTGATGTCGTTGTTTCGATGGTTGTAGACAGGCGTAAATGCTTCTGTGTGAACTCATATTGAGGACGGCTGGACAGTGTACTGTCCAAGATGTGTCTTATGCCTTGGGAAAGAGGTTATTCCCCATCGTAATGCCCATGCTGTATCACAAAGCCCCCTCTCCGACTTTCTGTATGACCTTGTCCACCGAGAGTGACGGGAATGTGCTGGAGAAGGTAGCACCTTTGCATCAATGAAACAAGGGGTCCCCAACTCGGCTTCTCGTCGTGGACTGACTATGTGAGCAATGACACCACACTGCATGGGGCCTTGAGTGGATAGGCTATTCCAAGAGGCAGTCGAAACTAGTGCTGGTAGCACAGATAGATCTAGGGTGAGTGCCAGATATGTACGAACAGAAGGCACAGCATCTAGAAACATCAGCCAAATAGATGCTCAGACACTTGTGAGTCACACATATGTAATATGTCTGGGTGATGGGGCTGGGCATTCATCTCAGAGATCCTGGTCTTCCATAAACCCAGCCCTGAGGCATGCCTGCCTCATGCAAGGATATGAAGTATATGGTTGTCACTTCCCAAGGGCATTGATATTGCCAGACTCTTGGGTGATGGAAATGATAATTAAACTATAACATGTTGTTACAGGCATTGCTGTAGAGTGGCTGTGCTAGTAACAATGTGTTATAGTTTAACAATCTTATCCATATTTGCTAGGGTTGTCACTGTTGGGTATACTGCATGATGAGGCACAAGCAACACAGTATGTATTCTGTGTACATAAGAGGACATGTCAGGCCATCCATTTGCTTATTCATCTGTCTGGTGCCCCTCTCCTAAGATAGGCCTCATGCACAACCAGCAAGTGCCACATTGTGTGACAGGTGTGTGACACTTGGTCAGACAGCAGGAATCACAGCCATTTTTGGCTCATGGAGGTGGCACACTGGTGGAAGGCCAAGCAGCACCAATATTAAGTTTGTGTACAGTAAGCTAAATTTAAGTAGATATAACAATACAACATCTTCTAGTCAAGCAGTAAGGCCCTCTTTTGCCTTTGCTATGTCAAGATCAGCCATAAGCATAGAGGGAAGAACTCGGTGACCCTGATACTTCCTTGCTGCCCATGCAGCCTGTGGTCCATTCACATGCCCATCAATATATTGGCCTTTGGGGTCCTTCCCCCATTGATAACCAACATGGTTCATCCAGCATTGTGCTGTGGCAAGCAAGACTGTCTTTGTAAGCTGATAGCATGCCTGGATGTCTGAACGGGCAAGGAAAGTCACGATTGCTGATGCTGTGACATATTTTCCAGCATTTGAAGATGGAGAAGGGGCTCTTGCTACAAGTCCTCATCATTGATGTGAGATTTGGTCCATGCTCCACCATATTTGATCACTGGGAGGTTCTCATGGTTGGCTATGTATGCTTTGGACCATTCCTGCACTTTGCGAGACACATATGGTCCTTTGCCAACAAACTGTGCAGTTTGCAGTGCAGCCAAAGACCACAACAAGCCCCCTGTAAATGCACGCAAGAAACATTGCATCCATGTCAACCGCTTTTCCAGGGCTACAGTGAGTCCTGTATTTTTAAACCCATGCCCTTTGCTACAAGGAGGGTGAAGTTATGTATTGATATCTTTCATTGCCAGTCTTGCATCTTCCACAGATGGCAGTCTATGAAAGTTTGCATAATGATGCAGCATGGGGAGTATGGGAATGGGTGTGGCAGTGCTAGCAGATTTGTGTGCGTTGACTTTGTGGGAAAGTGGTTCATCTTCTACTTGAATGACAGCCTGTGCATGTGCTTCAAAGCCCTCAAACCCTTCGTTCAGCCCGTAGACGGAGGATCCACTGTGACCACTGGGCCATGAACTTTTGAATTGACTTGGAGGACCATCATCCTTGTCACTGGAGTCTGAGTCCAAGCTATCCACCTCTGAAAGGGTTTTGTTGTGACATGGCTGCAATGTGTGATGTGGCTGTGAGGTGGTACTATATAGCCTGCTCAAGCTCAGGTCACACTTGGGTTGCTTGTAAGTCCCCGAAACCTCAGCCACATGGTCATTACTCACATTCTCCTTGTCTGACTTTTTCATGGTTGACCCTTTGGCTTTTTTGGCCCATCTCCCGAGGTTTTGGAGGGCAGAGTGTGCAGAACATACACATTTAGGCATTTCCGTGGCCACAACACATCAGAAATGTGCTGCCACTGATGTGCTGTTTATCAGTGCTCACTGATGGCTTCAATATTTGTTCATTCCTCACTTTTCACCCGGCATCCCATCTTTCACTGTTCATGGACCCATTTTGAATATTTAAAACCAAGGAACTGTAGGGGTAGTCTATCTTTACAATGCCTCAGTTTCTTTTTTGTGTAATGTCAATGTGTATTGATCCTTTGTGATTTTGCTCAATTGTCACACATTATCACACTCAGCCACAGGGCATTTGCTGGTTGTGCATGAGGCCTATCTTAAGATTAGGGCCAGGCCATGTGGTGCAGGCACATGTACAGTATTAAAAGGGGCAAATAAAGAAAGCAACTGACAGCAGTTTCAAACTTGCAACAGTTCTCATCAAGGGGCTTCACTGCTGCCCCTACTGCTTGTCTATCTGACCATGTTTGGGATACCAACTACCAATCTAATGTCCTACTTCAGGAGTTATGCTTAGTCGGCATGCATGACTGTGGTAAGTGATACCTGAAGCTGGATTTGTCACATGTGGGGTAAATCATTGGGAGATAGGAGTCTCTACCATGGGAACCCCAATGAATTTTGAGCAGGAAGGGGCCTTCCAGCACACCCACCAGCATTTGTGCATTGCCTTGCACTCCCCACAGTCATTCATACTACTGTGGGACCCTCTTATGTCATCTGATATGGATTTGCTCAGGACACAGATACTATTCTCATCCTAAAACAGCATATCATTCAGATGTTGTATTTGCTCATATTTCTTGTATGACAATGTCACCTTAGGGTTGCTTATATGGGTCCACTTGGTGAAATATGGCATTGGCTTGATGTTTTTGACTGTACATATGGTGATTCTGACATACATAGTGACCCAATGGACCCAATGGTGTGGGCCAATGAAGGCACCAGGGGCAGGAAAGGCCTCAGCAGGTCAGATAGAATCTAAATACACCGATCAGCCATCCCAAGCCTATTCATCCTGAGATCAACAATTCTGAAGGCAGATATCCTGGGGCCATTCATCCCAAGTTGAGCCCATGTAGTCATATTTTCCGAGAGAGACAGCTGGCCCGCCCTGACAATTTCACGATGCATACAGAAGGCCTGTCACGGGCCCGCCGAATGTATATTCAGTGTTGGTCAAAGTATGGG